>PVIH01005701.1:76571-120572 GCA_004025045.1 Sigmodon hispidus | reverse complement strand
AGTATTCTAGTTTGGCAGCCATCCTGTTTTAGCGTCTGTATAACTTCTGACCAAGCCCTTCTTGTTTTCATCGTTTCCATTGAATAGTCAGGCGTTATTCTGATGGGTCTGCCTTTATATGTGAGTTGGCCCTTTTCTTTTCCAGCTCTTAAAATTTTTTCTTTGTTCTGTATGTTTTGTGGCTTGATTATAATGTGGCATGCTGCCTTTTTTTTGGGGGGGGGATCATATCTATTTGGTGTTCTGTAAGCTTCTTATATATTTATAGGCATTTCCTTCTTCAGGTTAGGAAAGTTTTCTTCTATGATTTTATTGAAAACATTATCTGTGCCTTTGAGCTGGTATTCTTCTCCTTCTTCTATTCCTGTTATTCTCAAATTAGGTCTTTTCATGGTGTCCCAGATTTCCTGAACATTTTGAGTTATTTCTTTTTTAGTTTTAGTATTTTCTTTGACTGATATATCTATTTGAGCTACTGAGTCTTCCACTTCAGAGATTCTATCTTCCATCTCTTGAACTCTGTTTGTTTTGCTTGTATCTGTGGTTCCAGCTTTTTTCTTCAGATTTTCTGTTTCCATCTTTGCCTCATTTTGTACCTTTTTTATTGCTTCTATTTCAGCTTTTAGTTTCTGGCATGTTGCTTTCATTTTTTGGTTTACTTTTTTTTTGTTTTTCTTTCATAGATTTGTTCATCTCTTCCAATTTTTTGTTTGTATTTTCTTCTATTTCTTTAAGGCAATTTTTCATATCTTCTTTGAGAGGTTTGATGATCATCATAAAGAGATTTTTGAGGTTGTTTCCTTCTGTTTCCTTTTCATTGCTCAGTCCAGATCTTGTAGTTTTAGGATCACCACTTGCTTCTGGGGTTACCTTGTTGTTCTTTATATTATTATGTAAATTTTTGCACTGGTGTCTGTCCCTGGCTTCAGTGGTTCACCATTAGGTGGCTCCTTGTCAGTTGTGGTACTCAGTCTTGTGTGCCTCCTGTCACCTCTGAGCAAAAGGTCTGCTCAGTCTCCACCTCTGCTCTGGACAGGGGACCAAATTTCAAGTCTTCAATCCTTCTCTGTTTGAGCAGTTGGAGGCAGGGTGGCCGTGCAAGTTCCCTTAGCAGCAGCTGGGGGGACCCTGACAGCCAAAGTTTATATCTGTCTACTACGGAGCATGTGGTAACATGCTCCACAGACTAAACCTGGTCTCAGAACCGGAACCCAACAGAGACAAAATTTTCCCTGGCAGGGATTCAAGTGCTGGGGCCTGCTGTACCCACCTCAACTTTGGGTAGAGTCTGAGTCTGTCTTTCAGAGTCCTCAGTCCTCTGTTTGCTCAGTTGTAGGCAGGTGGCCTTACAAATTCCCTCATCAGCAGCTGGGGGGACCTTGGCAGTCAAAGTCTATCTTTGTTTGCTACAGAGTGTCCACCCATCATCTTTCAAAAAAAAAGAATGTTTTTCCTTAAAAATCACTAATGAGTGAGTACATCCCCTGCTTATCCTTCTGAGTTTGTGATACCTTGTGCAGGAGGACATTCTCCAAATCGATCCATTTGCCAACAAATTTTAGTATATCATTTTTTTCTTACTGCTTGGTAGTACTACATTGTGTAGATGTACCACAGTTTGTTAATCCATTCTTCAGTTGAGGGACACCTAGGTTGTTTCCAGGTTCTTGCTATTATGAATAATGCTGCTATAAACATAGCCGGGATAATGCTTTTGGAGTTTGACTGTGCTTCTTTAGGTTATACTCCCAGAAGTGGTATTGCTCAGTCCTTGGGGAGATTGATTCTCAATTGTCTGAGAAACCACCATACTGCATTTCAAAGTGGCTAAACAAGCTTACACTCCAACCAACAATGGAGGAGTGTTCCCCTTGCTCCGTACCCTCTCCAGCATAGGCTGTCATCTGTGTCTTTTTTCTTAGTCAATCTGACAGGTGTCAGGTGGTATCTCAAAGTTGTTTTGATTTGCATTTCTCTGATGGCTAAAGATGATGAGCACTTTTCCAGGTGCCTTTCAGCCATTAATAATTCTTCTGCTGATAATTCCATTTTTAGTTCTGAACATCATTTTTTAATTGGGTTATTCAATGTTTTGAGTTCCAGATTCTTGAGTTCTTTATATGTCTTAGAGATCAATCTTCTATCACTTGTAGGGTTGGTAAAAAGTTTTTCCATTCTGTAGGCTGTCATTATGCCTATTGTCAGTGTTCTTGGCTTTATAGAAGCTTCTCAGCTTCAGGAGATCACAGTTATTGATTGTTGATCTTAGTGTCTGTGCCACTGGTGTTATATTTAGGAAGTGGTCGCCTGTGCCAATTCGTAGAAGTGTATTTCCTACTTCCTTTTCTATCAAGTTCAAAGTGACTGAGTTTATGTTGAGGTCTTTGATCCACTTGGATTTGAGTTTTGTGCAGGGTAACAGGCTTAGATCTATTTGCATTTTTCTACACACTACCATCTAGCTACGCCAACACCATTTATTAAATGTACTGTTTTCTCCATTGAATATTTTGGAACTCTGTAGAAGATCAGGTGTTCATAGTTTTTTGGGTTAATGTCTGAATCCTCAATTCTATTCCATTGATCCACAAGTCTTTCTTTGTGCCAGTATCAGGCTGTTTTTATTACTGTAGCTCTATAGTATAACTTGAAGTCAAGGTGGTGATGCCTCCTGAGGTTCTTTTGTTGAGTAAAATTGTTTTGACAATCCTGGCTTTCCTGTTATTCCAAATGAAATTGAGTATTGTACTTTCAAGGTCTAAAAAATATTGTGTTGGGATTTTGATGGGCAGTGCATTGAATCTGTAGATTGCCTTTGGTAGAATCACCATTTTTACTATGTTGATCCTATCTATCCAGGAACATGGGAGAGCTTTCCATTTTCTGATATCCTCTTCAATTTCTTTCTGCAGTGATTTAAAATTTTTGTCCAATAGATCTGTTACTTCTTTGGTTATTGTTACTCCAAGATATTTAATAGTATTTGCAGCTATTATGAAGGATAATGTTTCCCTTATTTCTTTTTCAGCCCTTTTGTCTTTAGTGTATAGAGAGCTACTAATTTCTTTGAATTAATCTTGTATCCTGCTACATTGCTGAAGGTGTTTTCTTCAAGTGTCTTTCAGCCTTTTTTAATTCTTCTGCTGAGAATTCCCTTTTTAATTTTGAACCCCAGTTTTTGATTGTTTTATTCAAGGTTTTGGGCTGTAGTTTCTTGAATTCTTTATATATTTTAGAGATCAGTCCTCTGTCACTTGTAGGATTAGTGAAAATCTTTTCCTATTCTATAGGCTGTCATTTTGTTTTTAATGACTTTGTCGTTTTCCTTACAGAAACTTCCCAGTTTCAGAAGATTCCAGTTATTGATTGTTGGCCCATGGGATGATACAAACATAATTCAGAATGGATGGTCCCTGTCAATTAAATATTTCTAGAAACATTGTCAAATTTCAACATAGAGTTCTGACACCACTTTAAATCATATCACATTGACAATGAATATTAATCACTGCAAGGGTTGTAAAGCAAAGCAATTAAAAGTAAATCTAGAGAGTGTGTATGGCTTCCAAAGAGAATCTTTGGTCCAAGCAGTGAGTACAGATAATTTCAAAGACCCCACTTACTATAACCCCCCACCTGCCCAGGTAACTACCCAGGAATACAAATTTTCTAGACTTTGTATGGCTTTCCCTCACCTACAGGGAACCCTGAATGCAATGAATAAATTTGGTTCTCTTCTTTCTCTTAGTTCTTCTTCTTTGCACCTTCATCTTCTTGGGGTCTTATTTTATCAATGCCACTTGGAACTTTGTCTATCCTTCATGCATCTAAACTTTACATGGACACAGCACATTCTTTGAGCATTCAAAAGAACTCAAAAGTCATAGGATAGCTCTGGGTAAGGCAGAGTTCAATTGTACTGCAGTTGGGCTGCTAGCTTATCACCAGTTCATATTGTTCTGTCCTTGATTCTTTTCTGCAAATTTGGGAGTCAACTTTCTCTCTAAATTCTCTGCCTCCCAACCTGATGTGATAGCTACTTCATAGTCTAAATAACTTTGATTGTGGACATATATATTTTTGAAAGAATTTGTTACATCTTTAGGTATCATTTCAAAAGTGAAAGACAACACTGGAATTTATAGCATATGTCCTTAGCTCCCTCAACACTCTTCACTCAGACCCAGCGCATAATTCAGTTTTCATCTATTACTGGTTTCATCTCTGAACTGGGAGTACACAGGTGTTTGGAGACTTGAAGCCCCTACTTTACACATGCAGAAAATGAACAATGCCTCATATACCTTGGCACTATGTTCATGTCCCTCTCTGCATTAAAGAAAGCCTTAAGCTGATCAGTTTGGCTCCTCTCTCTTCATCCCTTTGGCTTAGTCCCATCACCTGCCAAGTTGCTCATCATTTGGCTCTGCTCTATGGAACTGGCAAAAACTTGAACATAAGATATTCATACTTTGTCTCATAGACACCACAAAGGGGAACACTACTGTTCTGGTGCCACTTGGGGCTCCAGCTTTGGCAACTGTGACCCTAAAATCCACACTACAAATGGTTGTTCTTGAGCAGTGACCTAGATCATTCAAAGATAAGAAAAACATTCTGTCTTCCCTAACTTAGAATTAGAGATTGTTTTTAAGGTTTTAAACAAAAGAAATAATGCAATGAAATGGAATACTTAGTCAGCAGTCAGCAGGAATGCTGTGAAAATAATAAGCACCTTTAAGACCTAGGGTAACTTTTGTGTCCTCCTTGGTCCTATGAGCTGTTTTCCACTCTCTGCTTTGCAAAACATTTCTAATTGGCTCTCCATTTAATATTTTGAGTTCATATCACTAATAATAGCAGTATAAATATTATGAAACACAGACTTAGAGATGTTAATACCTGGTAAATGAACTCCAAGTACCAGAGTATCATCAACTACAACTTGACCTTACGTCTACTTATTCAAAGCCCAAAGTCCTTAATTACTTCTCTACATAATTTTCAGCATTCTGTTGTCATTTCTTCCCTTTTTTTACAGGTATTAATTTTCTGCTAAATGTTTAAATTCATCTCTTTTTGAGAAGTCACAAAAAATGTCTCTCCTTTGCCCTAAATGCTTCCTTTTCTGTATTATGTTTTGCCTTTCTTCCAGCTTGGGGCACAGTGCTGCAGATAGGAAAATGTATAAATTAGTCTCTGTCTTAACATAATTATCTAGAAAGAAGAGAAAATTAACATTAAGGGATATAAATAATAAAGAATAAAGTTTTGATAAGAGTCTTCCTACTGAGCTATAAAACCACACAGGCAGAGGACAGGTAAATAGATGGACGTCTCTCTGGAAGAAGACTGAACTGATGGTACAGAACAAAATGATGTTCTCTCCCATTAGATGTCATGCACTAAGCAAGAGTGGCTCACTCATCACCAGTAGCTATAGACATCTCTGAGCTATCTGCCTTTTAATGCCCCTTAGTGTGGTCACCTAATTCTATAGCATATCATTCTTTGTTGGTTCTTCCCCACCTTGGGGAATAGTACCCTAAAAAGAGAAAAATTTTGAATGATAATATCTCTCATACCTAGTTTTCATCATAATGCCACAATAAATGACTTCAGATGGGGGTGGTGGACACATACAAAAAGGTAAAAGAAGTGGTGGGGGTTGGGGAAGAAAGTATATATTAATGAACTATAGAAATGATACCTGAAAGTATAGTCTTGGGAGTATATATTAACAAGAACATTTGTGGAGAAAGATCATAATATGCCACCTTTCTATTTGTATACATAGCACAGCTTGAAATTTAAGAGAGATACACCAAGGACAATTTTAATGGTAATACCAAAGTAGACAGAGAAATACCCACATGTCATCAATCCTACACAAAGAACAAGAGACAACTTAGGAAAGGTGGGAGCAGGAGAGGTGCTCTTCTCTAAGGAAGGGCAGAACAATTAGTTTTACAATGCCAGACAATTATCCCGAAAACATGCATACAAGTAACATTATACAGACTGATTAGGAGTGTGTGTGTGTGAATGTGTGTTTGTGTGTTCACACCCAATAACAAGTAATTAAAAATAGGGCCATAGATTTAAAGTAGAATAGGAAGGACTTGAAAGGAAGAAATGGGAAGGGAGAAGAGTTGTAATTATATTATAATCTCAAAGATAAAAGTTATAATAAAAAAGAGAACACAAACACAATAGATTAGGAACATTTCCTTCATCTGTTATCTTACCCCAGATATGTTTTTTAATACTTATTAAGGCATTTTTTCAGAATATTTTGAAAAAAATAGATCTATTGACTTCAAGACTGTAACAGAACCACAGGGATCCAAGACAGCAAACCAAAAGAAGAGTCCATCTCCTATGGGAATAGTGCCTTTGCCTCCAGGACCTGTCTCTTTCTTCTTTTAGTAAAGAAACTGATTTTCTTAAAGAAAATCAGTAAAGACCAATTGGAGTTATGAGTTCATAAACAATATAATGCAAATGATATTAGTAAGAAAGAATAGGACTTTGTGGTCTGTTATTTGAATGATTCTAAGAATAAATGCAAAAATTTCTCGTATTAAGACAAATATTAGGAGAAAGAGTATAACACTAATTTATTTTTCAAGGCATTACTGCTAAGTAGGATACAATAAGTAATAAACATTTGATAGGCCACTTGAGCCATAGATACATATAAGCCTCATGCTGTTTAAAAATTAAATTTTTAATTTTCTTTTCTACAGAAGTAGCATCAACCCTGAGACAATTTCAACTCTACTTCCCCTCTTCCATCATCATTTTTGTCTCTCATATTAATAGTGTACAAAAGTTTGACAACTTTCCTCATTTTCCTTCTGTAGGGTATTGTATCTCCCAAGAAATACTGAGCTCTACTTAGGATCCCTGTTGAGTGTCTCTTGCCTAGGTTATCATAATTCAGATGTTGTTTCTTCTTGATCTACTCAGTCCCATAGACTTCCTTCTGTCTTGTCTGGTCATGAAGCTTATTATACACATTACACATTTTACGTTTTATTACTTTTAAGGTGAGTCAAGTCTTCCCACTCCAATGAAAGGATAAAAGGATAAGCTGGTGGAAAGCAAAGAAATAAAATTTGTGAGACGTGATAAGAGATTTTTTACCATATCTTGAATATAGTAAGAATGAAAATAGGAAGTTCATTGGTAGAGATCTCAGGCTGGAAGAGCAGCATGGCTGCTTTGTCCCTAGCTGATTTCTGCTGGATGGAAGCTCCCGGCTTGTGATGCTACCTTCATTTTTTTTTTTCAATAGGATTCTTTCAGTCATCTCCACTGAATGCTAATTTGATGGTGTTTTGCTACTATTAGTTATCTCTGTCTACTTGCTACTTTCTGTTTGTGCTTTTAATTTTGATTACTACTTGCTTAGTGAACTCACCCACCCATTTAAAACTGAAAGGATGGCTATCATAGACTAATCTCCAGACTATACAGAATAACCTTTGGTCAAGCCAATACCCAATATGTTAATGGAGACTGACATACTTAAGTAAGTTAAGTTTATCACTAAAGAATGTGAAATTAACTGGTCAAAGAAAGCAAACAATCTGTTGTACACAGTCATATTGGGTGTTCTGTAATATAGTGCCCCGGTGCAAAAACAGTATCATGCATGTCAGGTATGACATTGCACACCAACAATCTCAATGTTGAGAAGAATGAGGAAGACATACCATGATTTCAAGCTTAGTCTCAACCTATATAAGAGTAGTCTTAAAGCAATAATATCTTTATTTAAAATTTTATTAAAAAAATAAAAATTAGCACTAGAAATAGTATGTTTTCTTTGAACAAACAAAGAAAATGCTCTTAGGTCAAACAATAAAAAGGCACATGGCTCATGTACTTTTTTATAATGTAAGATGATAATGACACAAATGTTACCATTAATGAGAAAGTTATATCAAGGGGGAAAATGTCAACAATATTGGTTTAAAAAAAAAAAAAGGAAAATTAGTGGCTGGTTCCTTATATAGGGTACCCTGCGCCCCTATTGAGAATGACAATCACGAGACAAACTTAGCTTATGTCCTTGACCCCTGCTGTAAAGAAAGCATACTTTCTGTGCTGAGAGTTAAGAAATTTCCAAGACTAGATTGGTGTTGTATGAAAATTAGCTCCCCAAGTCCTACCTTTTGGTTCTATGACCAAAAGAACTGCTATTATAAATTTTGGCAGATGTTCACTCATAAATTTGTTAGAATATCAGTTGATGTGTTTTCAGTATTTTTTAAACAACATATCTATATATTTTCTCAGAATTACCCCAATTTTATTACAGAATTTTTGATATTGTATGAATTTAAGTTTTACACATATAATAATCTTTGTAATATTTCTGACACTTATTATATTCTTTAGTGTTGTCATTTGTTGAATTGAAAATACATAATCAAATCTGAAGAAATGTTTTCATTGCCTACAGTTTGGTAGAACATATATTGACCAAAAGATGGAGTTTGTGGGACATCAAAACTTGGTAGTTTCTTGTGTTGTATGAATTCTTCTTTGTAAATAATCAAACATCCAGAAGCTGCATTGTATTCCCAGAATTAAATCATAATAAATAAAAACTTAAAGTCACATTTTAGGACTTTTCTCACTTTACACTTTAGACTACTGCTGTCTGGTTAAGCTATTTCAATATAACTGTGGATTTGTTATTTTCTCATTTTTCAGTATGTTTCCTAATAATCTTAAGACTATGTATTTATATGCACATTAGATTGCAGAGTTATTTGATGTTATTTTCTTTATATCAGGTTTTTATCTTGACCCTTTTTTTGGTTATAACTTGAAACTTAATTTTGTGTTATTTTACATCAGACTTATTTGATTACTTCTAAAGCATACAGTGTTGCTTTGCCTTATTTGTAGAACTGGAAAAAATAGACATTTCCACCTGTTCCTTCTTTCCAAAATTATAATGAGAAATATAATTTACGCATGCTTAAAATGGGCAGTAGTTTATTTATAATTGTCAGGATTGCTTGTTTTTGATAACTTAGTATTCTCCTCAATTCTGCCTGTGTCTTGACTTCTCTTTAGTAATTATGCAGTAAGTGTAAGGTATACTCTTCAGTAAGAGTATATTATTTTTAAAAATAAACTAGCTTGAATTCTACAATTATTTTTTCCTGACATTGAATATTGTAGTATCTATTCTGGAGCTGTGTGTATTATAATACATAAAATCATACGTGTATATGAAGTCTAAAGCCACTCAGCGATTTTATTCTTTATCTAAGTAATATAGAGATTCTGATCTTTCCCATCTCTCATCATTGGTTTTTGTTGTTGCTGTTTTTTATATTGTACTTTTTTCTGGGTAGATACAGTGAAAGAATTAAAGCTCTTCTGTTGTAGAATATTATTTCAAGGTGTATTACTTTTGTTTATTTTGCATTTGTTATGAAGCTGTAATAATTTGCCTGTCTGAAACCCCTGATGGTCTAATAAAGAAATCAATGCCTAACTGCAAAACAGGAAAAGGGACAGGTGGGGCTGGTAAGCAGGGAGGATTTAGAAAAGAAATTTGTGAAAAGAAAGAAGTAGCCAAAGAAGGAAAAAGACTCTAGGGGACAGCCACCCACCCACATAGCCAGCCATGGAGTAAAAATGAAAATAAAATTATGAAAGTAAGAAAGAGAAAAAACCCAGAGGCTGAAGAATAGTGGGAAAATGTAAAGTTATAAAAGCTGATGACACATTTTCCCCTAAACCCAGGCAAGCAGGGAATAACCAGGTTGGCCAGAATTCTCCATTGAAACTCTAGTTTTCTGGACACCCCATCTACATATCCTGTCCCAAACTCCAATCTGCCCCATGACCCATCAACTTCAGCAGCTCCCTGAGACCTACAGATTGTCAACACTTATTGGATCAAGAGAGGCTACCTGAGACCAACATTTGACAAGCATCTATTAGATGAAAAGCCCCTATTGGATCAAGAGATCCTGCTGGATTAAGAGCTCATATTGGACTAAGATTGGATCCCTGAGACACAGAAATAGCCAGTTTCTATTACACTAAGACCAACACACTCTGACACAGAATATGATACCTCCAAGTGAACCAAGAACCTAGATTGTACCAAGAGAGGCTTCCTGAGACACAGACACAGCCAGAACAGATTGCACCAAGATCAGCTACCTGAGATAAATTAATCCAAGATACATTAATCTGAGATACATTAATCAATCTGAGAAAGCAATGGGCAGACACCAGTTCAAGAATACATATAATAATATGAAGAACAATACAGTATCATCAGAATCCATTGGTTCTATAATAGTAAGACCTGAATATGCCAATGAAGGAGAAGCAGAAGAAAACAACTGAAAAAAAAAAAAAACATTATGAAGATAATAGAAGCCTTAAAAAATCCTATTAAAGAAATATAGGAAAAGACAAATAAAAAATCAAAAGAGATAAAAAAATTCCTTAAAGAAAATAAGAAAAACAAAAAACTAAGATTAAAACAGGTAAAAGAGACAGTTCGATATTTAATAATTGAAATATGAGCAATAAGGAAGACACAAACTGAGAGAATGCTGGAAATGAAAAAATCTGAAAAAAAGAACTAGCATAGAAACAGACGTTTGGATCCAGGGAACTGAATCAAAGATCTTGACATTAATTTACACATATATAAACACCTGATTTTTGACAAAAATATACAATGGAAAAAGGATAGCATCTTCAACAAGTGGTGCTGGCATAACTGGATGGTGGTTTGTAGAAGAATGCAAATAGAGCCATATCTACCATTCTGCACAAAATTCAAATCCAAGTGTACCCAAGACCTCAACATAAACCCAAGTACATTGAACCTGATAGAAAAATAAAATGGAAAATACCTTTGAATGCATTGGCACAGGAGACCACTTTCTAAATATAATATCAGCAGCATAGACATTGTATGCAACAATTAATAAATGGGACCTCCTGATACTGAGGAGCTTCTGTAAGGCTGAGGATACAGTCAGTAAGACAAAACAACAGTCTACAGAATGAGAAAAATCTTCACCAATCTTACATTGAATAGACAACTCAAGAAACTAGAGGTCAAAAAAAAGAACTCAATTGGAAAATGGGGTACTTAAGGAACTTCTCACCATCCTTAGCCATCAAAGAAATGCAAATCAAAACATCTGTAAAATTACACTTATTAGAATGGCTAAGATCAAAATCACATATGAAAGCCTATGTTTGAGGGGATGTGAAGCAAGGGAAACACTTGTATGTAAACACTTGAATGTAAAGTGGTACAGCTACTTTGGAAATCAGTATGGTGGTACCTCGGAAAACTGGGAATCAATCTACCCAGTGATCCAGCAATACTATTATTGTGCACATATCAAAGGGATACACATTCTTACCCCAAGGGCATTATTTCAACTATGTTCATAGCAGCATTTTTAAGAACCAGAAATTGAAAACAACCTAAAGGCTCTTCAACTAAAGAATGTATTTAAAAAATTGTGGTATAACACAGTAGAGTACTATGCAACAGAAAAAGAAAATCACATCCTGAAATTTGCAGGTGGGTGATCTGGTGAGTATCACCATGAGTGAGGTAACACATACCTAGAAAGATAGACATGATATGTACTCACTCATAAGTAGATTTTAGATGTAAAGAAAAGAATAACCAGGCTATAATCCCACCCATCGATCCATTCAGCAGCCAGGTAAAGTTAAGTGCAACATCCATAGATTCCCCTGGGAAGGGGAAATAGAGATCTCCTGAGTAAATTGTGATTATTCAGGGGCAGGGGAGGGAGCAAGAGGAGATGAGAAGAGAACATGAGAGAATGAGATGGTGGGGATGGAGGAGCAACAGAGAGAAGTAGATATCCTAATACAGTGAGCCATTTGGAGATTAGAGAGAAACCTGGTGCTAGGAAACACCCAAGAACCCACAAGACCAGCCCAACTAAGATTCCAAGCAATAGTGGAGACGGTGTCTAAACTAGCCTTTCCCTGTTATCATATGAATGACCACCCTAATTGCCATTATAGAACCTTCATCCAGCAACTGATTGAGGCAGATACAGAGATCCATAACAAACACCATGTTGTCCTACTGGTCCAGCTGAAGAGGGGGGAGAGATTACATGAATGGAGGGACTGGATTCATGATAGGGAAATTCATGGAGTAGGCTGTCTCTTGCTGTTGGAGCTTACAGACTCTGAAATGATAGCTGATAAACCTTCATGGAAAGGATCTGAACCCTCTAAATATGATGAGAGTCAAAAGGCATGGGGAGTGTGTGGAGCCTCTTGTATTTGAATCAGAGTTTAACCCTGGTGCATGAACTGGCTTCAGGGAGACCATGCCTTGCAGGAGAACACTTTTCTTAGCCTTAATATTTGGGAGGTGGGACTTATCATGCCTCAGCTGGATATGCTAGACAGAACTGACTCACCTTGGGATTCCAGCCCTCTCTGGGAAGTGAACAGGAAGTGCAGAGGGGAGGCTGGCAAAGGACTGGAAGAAAGGGTGGGGACGGGAACAGTGGTTGGTATGAAAATTTTTTAAAAATAAATTTTAAGAAAGAAAAGAAAATCTGGCAAGAAACAGGCCAAGCTAAGGCTGGTTATTTATAGTTAAGAATAAGCATCCATGTCTGGTTTTTTTGGCAGGATGGGTGGCTGGCCTGCAGAAGAGCAAAAGCAACCAACAATCCTCTTCCATTTCCTAATTTTCTCCTTCTTTCTCTTAATTCTTCTTCTGCTGTCGATCTGACCTTTCCGATGAAAAGTCTGCCATCATTCCCGTATCCACATAGACAGTCTGCCTGTTACCATGGTGATACGAACCTTTACCCTTTAATAATGACAGTTTGCCTCTCCTCTGCTGTATTTGTATATAGAGATTGTACATTTTGAGAATGTGCTCATTAGCCAACAATTTTTGTCATCAACATCTCAAGCCTTTTTTCTTTCTTTTTCTCTGTTTTCTGTCTGAATCTGCTACTATAGAATGTTGGAATCTCTCCATCGGTCTCCCATGGTTTTATATATACACTGTGTTGGCAAAACTTTATCCTTCTGTTGTCTTTCCAACCTCTAATTTTTGATTTTTTAATTTATTCAGTTGAATTTGTTATGTAGCATCTTCACTGTTTTCTACAATGAGATTTTCATTATACCAACAATGTCTCATTTCTGAGTCTACCTAATTATTTATACTGTCATATGGTTACCTACTCTGTGAACTACTTTTCTCATCAATCTGACTAACCACCTGAAAGAAAGCTGTGTGAAGTAGAAAAAAAATGTTTTGTCTCACAGTTCAGGATATTTAGTCAGTCATGGTTGAGAAGAAACTACAGCATTATCTGCTCACATCGTAGTGGATGAGAAAATAGAAAAGGAGGATTGTCAGAATCCTTTTGGATGTCTTCTTTTCCCTTCATAATAAGTCAAGTCCCTAGCCTATGTATGTATATTCTCCCTATGTTCAGAGGAGCAAGTCATATCTCTTCAGTTTATCTCTTCTCAATACATCATTGTTGTATTAGGTTTCTAGCCTGGACTTTTGGGCCTGGACCAGAGGTTTGACCAGCAGTCTGGCAGTCTCATAGAGACACACAGATGCTTACATTAATTTTACACTGATTGACCTAGGGTCCAGGCATGTAACTTACTGACGCCTTCATCTTAACCCAGCCCATGATTCTTGTTCAGCAGAGGGCCTCGATACCTTTTCTCAGAGCAGCATTTCAACTTCTTTCCTCTGCATCTGCTGCATTTCTTCATCATGTCTCTATCACATCTCTATGGTGTCTCTGCTCTGCTCTGGGATGTTCTCAGAGTTTTTCTAGTCTGGTACACCTGCCCATACTTTCTGTCAATCAGCATTTTTATTAAGCCAGTAGGCAGGACAATTATTTACAATAGAACAGAATACAATCCCCCTACACATCATCCTGACATGAACAAAGGCACACTCCTTAACACACTAAGTATTTTTTAGTCCAATAAGTTAACAAACAAGAATGAAGCACACAAGTTTGTTACTTGTCAACTTGACACCCAGGACATCATTTTACACCAAAGCATTTTTCTTTCTTCCTTTATTTGTATGTTTTAAATATATTGTGTTAAAATCCTTTTCAGATTACTTACTCTCTTCTAATGCTACATAGATTTTTCTATTCAATATATTATTTACTGGCATTTTATCATCCACTGGATTTCACTTCTAACTAATATATTCTATAGACTGATTTCCACCAGGGATTTATTTTTATCACTGACTCAAAAATGCATAATGTCTGAGAGACATTTCTACCTTTCTAGAAAACAATGGAATAGTTTCAGCCCTCTGAGCTCTGGAAAATTCACCAGTGTCAACTTGAAGTTTATATTATTTTCCTAGAGTTTCTAGTTAATACTGCAGCCACCCTTTTTAGAAGGCATATAACTGACTTAAATGCTAATCCTCTGTCACTGATTTGGTCCCATCTGTGTCCCAAGATACATAGCTTCTCTTTTCTTCCTTCTTTGCTACTGAGAAGAAAAAGTGTGTTTTCAGTTTTTGTATTCATTTAAAATGATTGTTTTCTGTTATAAGTTTATTCAATATAACTTTGAAATTTTTCCCATAGCCTTTAATAATTTCAACACTTTAATAGTCTAAAATCTCTAAATTGTTACAAGCAAGTGTAATAATTTCAACATATAATGTCACACAGTAAACATTCTTAGTCTAAAAGGAAAGAATTAGGGTGCTACAAGAAGTGTGTAGGAAAAACACCCACAAAACCAAAATTCCACAGAGATAATCTCAATCCTCCAGCTCCATGTCCATTCTCTGAGACACATAATGTATCAACTTGGCACCAAATTCATATGCACCTCAATTCAAGCAGATAAAAAAAAAAGTTTTTCAATTAGGCAGCATCCACTAAGTCTTTGTCTCATTACTTTGGCAACCCCAGTATCCTGATTCTAAATCAGTATCCTGATTCTAACACATCCCACATTCAAGGCTTCAGTTAATGGCTTTTTCAGTTCTTTTCTTTCTCACATAGTATTACCTTGCCACATATTACCTATCCCCAGCTGCTGTCTATAGCCCATCAATTTGCATATGCTAGTGCATTTGCTACTCAAAAATTTGTATTTTCCACTCAAAAATAGTGCCAGGTGAATAATGTCAAGGTCTATTGCCAGCTCAAGATGGAGCCTATACTCACAGACCAGGTGCTTTAGCCTCTGAATATTGACCAGGGGAAAACACTCTCTTAGGCATTTACTAGTCTCTCCTGCTTCACTTCAGTCTTTCTCTTTCCGTATAGATTTTCATCTGCACTAATCTAAGCCTTTGACTAGTGGTATCTTGCCCTCAAGTCATCCTTTTTCTCGGCTGTGAGTATAAGTAACCCTTCAGTGTTACTAATCTCTTTAACCACTGCTGCTACATTCTCAGGACAAGTCTAAACATCTGGTCTAAAATTCCCTGTTAAATAAATTAGTCTATTACTTACTATTAAGTCCAACTTCATTCAAGTTCTATGAAGCTAAATTCTTGACCAAAATATCCTATGAATAAATACTAGGCTAGTTCCACAGAATAATTTTTCCTCACCAGCACATTGTCTATTCACTCCAGATAGAAAGTCAACATCAAATCAAGATATCTATATCACCAACTTGATGAATCAATGACTTTTATGAACATTACTTACAGAAATATGATTGAGAGGTTCTTACACAATAAGAAATGACTCGAAGACTGAAGCATTACCAAAGCCCACCAGAGAATATGTGACAGTTCACAAAAGCAAAGAACCTGGACCACAATATGGGCTCTGGGCTACTCAATATGTGGAGGAGTGTCCTTTTTAGGTGGCTCAATTGGTCTGAGTCTCTTCTAAGTAGCTCATCTGGAGCCTTGGAAGAAACTACTAGACATGTATATGCAAAGGCTCCTTTCTCAAGTGAGTATAGATTCAACATGACAGATAATACTAACCATCATAGTGGGCAAGAGGTGTGAAAAACTAAGCCTTCCTGGTCAAGGTGTCTTCATGTTCCATCCCTCACTCTTATTAACATTTTCATTGCAGAGAATGTTTACTCATCCTCATGGATAATGACCCTCATCTAGAGGTTAGTCTGTCCTGTGAGCTTTACCCTCCTGGAGTTCAAGCTGAAACTTTAAAAACAATTACATATATCCATACTTCAGCAAAAATAGAGGTCTAGACTAAAGACAGACATACCAGCATTGTACCCTTCTTTTATTGTTCCCCAAGGATTCAGTGCTCTTTTGCAAAAGAATCTCCCAAATTGCCATTTTATTGTATCCTTGAAAATGTTAACAATTTCATTTTTAGACTTACATCAGACACATTTTAAGCAGAAAGTGCATAAAGATATACTACATGCATATGTATTGTAGTTACACATGTATCATACTCAAAGAAAAGGCAAGAAGTTGAAGTTTATTGAGTATTCTAAATTGTAGAAAGAACTGGGGCTTGACATAATTCAAGAGTTATGGTAAGGAAATACCAGAGGCTATGAGTAGGTAAGATAAGAAACATGTGCCAAACAAAAGGTATATAATTAACAGAAGAAACACAATCCCTCAGCATAGGGATGCCCCTCTGTGTGAGAAACATGCTTTACATGGTATCTTTCCTTTATTATAAGCTAATCTTCTCTTGCTGCTGAAATTCCAGAGAAGGAGCTCATGGCAGTATTACTTGAAGTTTTAGGTGGAAGAGTCCAATCTAGGTCACCAGATGCTACCAGAAAAATTGACATCCTCTCTTAAGATTTTTAGAATCATTAGTAAAGGAATATAAGGACCAACTCAAATAGAAGATTCAGGACAGTTTTATTAGAAAATGAAAGAAAAAAATCCTAAGACATGCAGTTTGTAAATCTTAGCTGCCACCCTGAGGAAAGAAGTGAGGTGGGTAGTAGCAGTGGGAACCATGCAGCTTGAGTTAAGCCCACATGGAGGTTGGCTCACAGCCGCATATAGGTCTATGGTAAGTAATGACAGGGGTCTCCAGAGCAAAGTGTCAGGGAAGTCCAATGTTTTATGGAAGCATTAGAAAGAAACTGGAGAAAGAAAATGAAATCCTATACCTTTTCTGTCTAATTCTGAAAAGCAGGCAGATTTAGAAAGCTTCATGACTATGCTTAGAGACTGTCCTTTAAGTCTGGATTTCTGGGAAGAAAAAGCCCAGTATCACATTAAAAGGATAATTATTCCACCTATCTCTTTCTATGGTTAATGACTAGGCTGTCCTAGAGGTGAGCTTTTCTTTCTGGGGGGTAATCTTTTGGTATGGTGTTTGACCCATTCAACTAGAATATTTGGTCAGTTCAGCAATTCCATTTCCTTGACCGGAATGAGATTTCCCATAATGGACTTGTATGTCTGCTCTAACAGCAGCATCATAATTAAACTATACTATGGAGACTGTTTTATTCACATAAGAGAAACTCAGAGCAAGCTAGGGGTAATAAAAAAAAGAGGTAGGAAGTTGGAAGAACAAGAGAGATTTTTTTCTGAGGCTGTTCTATTGATCAAAATGCTCAGGGCAGCAGAGCACCACATTTTGGGGTGTTGCTTTCTAATAAAATTTTGATCTGAAATGACCATTTATAGAAAAAACAACTTGGTCCCAACTTGGTGATGCTAGAAGCTATCGACACCTATACAGTCGGATACCTAATGTAAAGTTTTATATCTCTAGGAGCTTTCCTGAAGAGAAATATGCAAATTTATTTTCCTTCACTCATTTTTCCATTGCCTTACCATTAGGTGAACACTTTTGCTCAATCACATGTCTCCCACCTGTGTGGTCCCATTATAGGATAGAAAAATATATAACCAACTGACCATAAATAGCCTCATTACCATAAGCCAAAATAAATATTTTTTCAGAGTTGAGTTTCTAATGTGTTTTTTTTATCTATAGAAGAAACCTGATAAACAGGGTTTTTGAGCCCCAGAAGGAGGAAACAGCAGAAAGAGAAATACAGATGGAAAGTTATGAAGAGGAAATGTCACAGAGAAGACTGAGATTCTGCTTGACTGGGTCCTGGTTGGAGGAAGGGCAGGTGATCTTATGGAAAGTTTATTTGAGTATTGTTCCTAAACTGGTTCTTATTGAAACTGCACAATTGCTTTTCCAACTTGGGCCCTGCAGAATGGCTCCCGCAAAGAAGGGTGGTGAGAAGAAGAAGGACCGTTCTGCCATCAACGAGGTGGTGACTCGAGAATACACCATCAACATTCACAAGCGCATCCATGGAGTGGGCTTCAAGAAACATGCCCCTAGGGCACTCAAAGTAATTCGGAAATTTGCTATGAAGGAGATGGGGACTCCAGATGTGTGCATCAATACCAGGCTCAATAAAGCTGTCTGGGCCAAAGGAATAAGGAATGCCCCATACCATATCCATTTGCGTTTGTCCAGAAAACTCCACAAAAAGCTCTACACATTGGTAGCTTATGTGCCGGTTACCACATTCAAAAATCTACAGACAGTCAATGTGAATGAGAACTAACCTGCTGAGTGTCAAATAAAGATGAGAAACGCCAAAAAAAGAAAAAGAAAAAAAAAAGAAATTGCACAGTCTACCTGACACAGCTAACAGTATAACACTACTTGAGAAACAAATAAACAAGCAAGAACTTCAACAAAATATCATTAAGAAGAGAATCTTCATTACTTTCCACAGACAAGACATAAGCAATAATACAGGTATCCAAAAATTCTAAATCCTACTTGTAAGCTTTTAAATTCTCTTCATTTGGCATGTAATCAGGAATGTTAGTGGGGCTCTCATTAATCAGCCACCTAGAATATCATCCAAGGTGTAATATTCATGTAAGTCCCTGCTTAAAATACATAGCAATAAAGTTTTAAAAACATATTTATCTTATATTCCCCAAAAATATGTGGTTTATTTCAGAAAATCTTTGCCACAGATTAAGGATTGCATAACAAGATTATTTTTTAATTTTTTTTACTTATTTAAAAAGTGTTTTTAAAATATCTACCTCTGCTTCTCTTCTCTCCTCCCAGTCCTCCCTCGCCCCCTCCCAATGCATCCCCCATCACTTCCCCATGGAGAGCAAGGAATCTCAAAGTGATTCAGGTAGGTTGGGCATATCCAGTTGAGGTAGGTTCCAGTCTTTCCTCCCAGTGTCAAGGCTGAGTAAAGTGTGTCTTTGCAGGGAATGAGCTCTAAGATGTCAGTTCAGTTCATGCACCATACTCTGATTCTTTTTTTTTTTTTTTTTTTTAAAAAAAAAAAAAAAAAAACTTTATTTATTTATTTGCCTTGGTGTTTGCCTGGAACTGGAACTACAGACAGTTGTTAGCTGCCATGTGGGTGCTGGGAATCGAACCCGGGTCCTCTGGAAGAGCAGACGGTGCTCTTAACCGCTGAGCCATCTCTCCAGCCCCCCATACTCTGATTCTAATGTAAGAGGCTCCACACACTGTCCACACTATTTGACTGTCATCCTTCTCTGGAGAGTTTATTTCCTTTCCATAAAGTTTCCTCAGTGATTATTTCAGAGTCTGTGAACTTGCAATGAGTCCAGTCAGCAGTTTCTGTGAGTCCTCTTCTCTGAATCTTGATCTTTTTGTTCATATACACTCTCCTCTCTCTCTTTAGATGCAGCAGGAGCTTGACCTTGTACTTAGCTATGGATCTCTGCTTCTACTTCTATCCATTGCTAGATGAAGATTCTATAATGGCAATTAATGTGGTTATTCATTTGATTATAGGGAAGTCCTGTTTAAGTACCCTCTCCACTGTGGCTTGAAGTCCTAGCCAGGGACATCTTGTGAGTGCTTGGAGGTTTCCTTAGCACCAGGCTTCTTTCTAGCCCCACACTGGCTTCCTCTATTGAAATATTTATTTTATTTTCTCCTTGTCTGTTGCTTCTCCCACTCAAACATCTTCTCTTATGATTTGTTCTCACCTCCCCTTGCTTGCTCCCTGATATAACAATATTCTTTTGGAGTGCAATCCCCAGTAGCTGGCCAACAGATAGATGAGAGACCTGCAGGCAGGCTGAACTACTCCTGACACCCACTGTACTCTGTAACATCTATGACCTACTCTACTACTGAAACCTAACAGTCCTAACATCTTCCCTAGGACTATCATCAACCACAATGTACAGGTACTACCTACTATAGTTAGAGGAACAGCACATTCCCCAAAGGCACAAGCAACATCAATTAGAAAGAACATCAGACACTATAAACAAAAGTTCCACACACACTGGCTGGAAAAAAAACAACAGCTCTATAGACAGGCAAAACCCACACCAGTTGGAAGAACAAATTTCATAGGCACAAGTAAGAACCATCCAACAAAGACAATAAAAGAATCAACATCTATACCTATAATTAGCTCAATTCCAGATGGTTATACAGCAGTATAAGAATTTATGTAACAACATAAAAAGTAGTATGAAGACACCAGACCTAGTGATCTTACAAATCAAGACCTGAACACCCCAATGCAGATGAAGCAGAAGAAAGCAACCTTAAAAATAACTTAATAAAGATGAAAGAGTTCCTTGAAGTGAAAATAAAAAATTTCCTTAAAGAAATAAAAAGCCAAACAAAAATAAAATTGGAAGAAATCAATAAATCCCTCCAAGAAAGTAAATAATAAATAAATAAATAAATAAATAAACAGGTGAAAACACAAGCCAAAGGAAATTTTGAAATGGAGAAATCTGGGTACAAGAACAACTATAGATGAAAGCACCATCAGCAGAATGCAAGAGACAAGCAAGAATCTCATGTATTGAAGATATGATAAAGAAAATAAATTAATCAAGGGGCTGGAGAGATGGCTCAGCGGTTGGGAGCACTGTCTGCTCTTCCGGAGGACCCAGGTTCGATTCCCAGCACCCACATGGCAGCTAGCGGCTGTCTGTGGTTCCAGTTCCAGGTAGGCACCAGGGCAAATAAATAAATAAAGGTTTTTTTTTTAAAAAAAAAAAATCAGGAGCCCTCCTATGTATGAATGATAAATGGACTGACAGAGAAGTCAGAGAAACAACATCCTTTACAATAGCCACAAATACTGCAAAATATCTTGGGGTACCTCTAACCAAACAAGTGAAAGACCTGTATGAAAAGAACTTTTAAGTCTTTAAAGAAAATAAAGAAGATATCAGAAAATGAAAATATCTCCTATGCTCATAGGTTAAAATTTATATAATAAAAATGGAAATCTTACCCAAAATGATCTACAGATTTAAAGCAATCGCCGTCAAAATGCCAACCCACTTCTTCACAGACTTTGAAAGATTAATACTCAACTTCATATGAAAAAAAAAGGATAAACTAATCTCATACAATAAAGGAACTTCTAGAGGCATCACCATCCCTAACTTCAAGTTCTACTATAGAGCTTTACTAATAAAAACAACTGGGTAGTAACATAAAAAAACAGACATATGAGTTAATGAGATAGAATCAAATACCATAACATAAATTCACATACCTATAAGCACCTGACTTTTGATAAAGAATACAAAATTATTGTAAAAGAAAGAAAGAAAGAAAGAAAGAAAGAAAGAAAGAAAGAAAGAAAGAAAGAGAGAAAGAAAGACCTGCAATGAATGAGGAATGACACTGGCACAATTGGATGTCAACATGTAGAAGAATGCAAATAGACCCTTATCTGTTGCCCTACACAAAACTCATGTCCACATAAATCAAAGACCTTAACGTAAACCCAGTTATAGTAAATCTGATAGAAGAGAAAGTGGTAAGGAACCCTGAACACATGGGAACAGGAGATTACATTCTGAATGTAACAGCAATAACACAAACACTGAAACTCACAATTAATAAATGGGACCTCCTGAAACTTAAAAGCTTCTATAAGACAAAGGACACTGTCGATAAAACAAAAGTGCAATCTAAAATGGAAAAAGGTCTATGCCAACCCCACAGCTGACAGAGGGCTGATCTATAAAATATATAAAGAACTCAAGAAACTAGATATTAAAATACCAAATAATCCAATTAAAAATGGGGTACAGATATAAACAGAGAATGCTCAACAGAATTTCATTTCATATGGTCGAAAGATATTTAAGAAATTACGCCATATCCTCAGCCATAAAAAAAGCATCAGAAAAAAGCAAATCAAAATGCCTCTGAGCTATCATCTTATACCACTCAGTATGGCTAAGATCAAAAATACTAGTGACAGCTAAAGTTGGAGAGGATATGGAGTAAGAAGAACATTTATACATTGCTGGTGGGAATGCAAAATTGTATAGCCACTTTAGAGATTAAATTGGTAATTTTTCAGGAAATTGGGAATCAATCTAACTCAAGACCCAGACGAATCTGCATATAAGCAAAGGATACTCAATTATACCACAAGAACATTTGCCCTACTATGTCCATGACAGCATTACTCATAATAGCCAGAATATAGAAACATCATAAATACCCCTCAACCAGAGAATAGATAAGGAAAATGTAGTACATAATAGTCTATTACTCAGCTGTAGGAACAATGACATTATAAACTTTGCAGGCAAATAAATGGAACTACAAAAAAAAAATCATTCTAAGTGAGCAAACTCAGGCCCAGGAAGATAAACATGCTATGTACTCACACATAAGTGAACATCAAGAGTAAAGCATAACAAATCTGTAATCCACAGCCCCAGAGAGGCTACATAACAAGGAGGGCCCAAGGAGGGATGCAGAAATTTCCCTGGGAAGGGAAAATAGAAGAATCTCCTAGATTAACTGGGGGTGGTGTGTAGAAGATGAACGGTTGGGAACTTGAGGAAGCTGGTTGCAGGGGCTGGAGTGAAGGAGATGGGTTGGAGGCAGGACAGAGGAGGAGGAGAGTAAGGAAAGAAATGTCTCAGAACAGGGGTGCATTTGGGTATTAGAAGAAAATGTGGTGACAGGGAATCCAGAAGGGTAACCCCAGCTAAGAATCCCAACCTAACTGGCCATCTACTGTAATCACATTGGAAACTGACTACTCTAATTATAATCTAGATACTTTATCCAGTAACTGATGGAATCAAATGACTCAGAGATCCACAGAGATCCTGAGCTAAGCTCCAGGAGTCTTGCTGAAGAAAGGGAGGAAGGATTTTATTTGATCCAGGGAAGTCATTACAGGGAACCCACAGAGACAGCTGACCTGAGCTTGTGGAAGCTCATGGTCTCTGCATCAACAGTTCAAGAGTCTGAATGGTACCAACCTAGGCCCTCTGTATGTGTGTGACAGTTATATAGCTTGGCCCCTTTGTAAGGCTCCTAGCAGTGAGGTCAGTACCTGTCCCTGGCACTTTGATGGCTGAATTACCTTGCCAGCCTTGATGCTAGGGGAGGAGCTTGGTCCTACCTCTACTTGGTAGAGCCATTCTTTCCGAGAGCCCCTCTTTCTGAAAAAAAAAAACAGAGAAGGAGGAGTGGATGGAAATGGGGGTAGCTGGAAGGGAGGGTATGGGAGAAGAGGAAGGTGAGAAAACTAAAGTCAGTATTTTAAATAAATTTAAAAATATTATATAAATAAATAAAAGTAAAAAAGATGCTTATGGAATTATAATTTATGAATTAGATAAGTATAGTTTCTGCATAAGATATAGTTATAGATATTGTTTAATCAGTGATAACAACTATTGATTTCTCCTGCTCTTTGGTGACTTTCAACCAGAAATGTGATGATGGTCCCTATAGACTGTTATACCATGGTCACAAGAACCCTGAAGAGATCATCAGAGATGGAAACTCTCTGAAATGCAAAAGCAAGGTTTATTGAAAAGAAATATTGAAAGACCCTCAGAGACCCTGGCCCAGGAATCTACAGCAGCCCACTGGATGCAAGAAGCAAGAGGTTCTTTATTGTTTACACAGGCGCCTACAGGTGATCAGCAGCTTCGACTAACTGAGCATGCCTGGCACAAGAAGCAGTCTCCTTTTATAGGGAAGGGGGTTTCATCAAGCTTAAGCGTAGCAACACACATCTTATTGGTTACTTTAAATCATGTACAAAGTTCAGCTAAGGGGTAAGGTTGTTTGTTCTGATGGGGTCCTGGAAAAACCGCAAACATCTGGTTTGGGTAAAGATTAAGCACTCCCAGTGATAGACCCTAGACTCAGGGTACTATCCTCGGGAAGGGGGGGGCCCAAGAACCCAGACTCCAGGCTGTTGATGTAAAATAACATGAAGTTTATTACATCTGCAGATGGGCTACCTCTCTGCCTTGGGAAGCAAGGGAGTAGCCAGGGAGGGGAAATCTCATATCTCTTTTAAAGGCTAAGACCATAAAATCATCATAGCAACTGGGGCAACACATGATTGGTCACTTTAAAGGTCATACTTCAAAGTCATAAGGTTGTTCCCAGTAGTCATGGGGTTGCCTTAAGACCAGCTGGTTAGGGGGCTTTTATAACTGGGTGTTGGTCACCGCTATTCTGCTTGGAACTTCTGGTATTTTAATCACAGGTTTGACCAGACCTTTAGGTCCTATCTGAGTTGATTACTGGCTATCTGGGCTGGATCACTCTGTTTCCTGGGACAGACTTTAGTTCCTTGTTCTCATGGTGGGGGCGGTGCTCTGCCGAATACCTGAACTGAATGCCTGGTTCAAGCCTTAGAACCCAGGGTCCTTCACCAGTACTTTCCACCCTTCTGTAGCCTTTCTTATCTTTTCCAGATGGCCTCCAACTGGCAGTTCCTGGACTTATTAGTGACTTGCCCTCAGGCTGACTCTTGCTAACTGGCCTTGTGGAAAATTTACACTGGTCAGGCTGTTTAGGGCCGGGGTCTTTCAATATGAGTGGCTGCAGAGACCTGTAACACACTTAACTTACCGTAGCAATGAGAAGTCCCCATGCCTCTGTAAGCTGAGTTTTTTAAAGGCGAAATCCATAAAGTTATACATCAATTAAGGGTCCCAGTATGGATACAATTCTGATTAGGAATCCTTTTAGGGACTTTCCAGAATTCCTCTGTGATCTTGGCCTTCAGTTTGTCCTGTTGTTTGTCAAACCTTTTTTGTACATACTATTTCCTGTGCTGGGACATTTTGTGGTTAATCAGTTGCTATCAGATAGCCCTAGGCTATCTCTGCTACATCCTGTGCTAGAGCACCTTGTACTTTTCAAGTCCCTGGAACCTATGTCAGCAAAACTCAGGCCTGTTTCAAGTTGAGTATAAGGACTAGCTCAAAATGGAGACACTTCTCTGGTTCTTCAAAGACCTGAAAGTGACAAAATTATTGTCAGAAAAATGAAATATAAGCACAGCACAAAGTTTTGTTCTGTAGACAATTATTCACAGGAAAGGAAAAGCATGTCTGGAAGGACAGATTAGGATATTAATTACAACAAGTTTATGCAATAATATTTAAAATATGAGGTTACATTCTTAATAAAAACAAGAGTCAACATTTGTAAAGTTGGCCAGTGTCTTCTTCCTTAAATGTTTTGTTGGAGTTGTGTGTGTGTGTGTGTGTGTGTGTGTGTGTGTGTGTGTGTTGTGGGGGTTAGTGTTATGTTTCAAGTTTAAATATTGTCCTTAAGAGATCTACAAAACAAAAATGACTATAACGTTTAAGACCTACTTGCCCAAGGACAGATAACTTCCTGGAGTGCTGGGCTGTTCATGGAAAACAGCTTCTATAAACAAGGTTGGTTGCCCTAAATGTACAGGATGAGGTTGATAACATATAGACAGGAGTACACCAGGATATATGTTTACCTCCACTGGACAAAGGTGGGAAGTACAACCTTCTGGAATTTGCCTTTATAAGCAACTGACTAATGTAATTAAAGACCATTCTTCGCCAATCTCAGGTATGGACCTGGCCAGTGCTGAATAAAGCTTGATTCAAATTTGGGTAAAATAATATGATTTTGGTCTCATTTTCACCTGCAGGGATTAATAGCATTGTGTTCTCTTGAGTAAAAAATAACATCAGCATTTCCCTAAGGAAGCTCTGCTGACAACTGGGTAGAATGAAAGCAGTTGGAAGTCACCCAGCAGATGCCCCTAGAGTCATCCTAAGCAATGCTCCAAGTGGAGCTAATGCTACAGTTTCTCTTCAATTTTGCTTGTTTCTTTTTTGTTTTTCCCCTTTCAAGCTTGTTTTGGATTGTAGAACCTTGAATTGGAAGCTCCACATTAGCAATTCAAATCCTAAACTGAGCTTTTTAATGCTAAATACTAGTGGATCTCATTTGAGAAGATTGTCAAGTTAAACAATGTAGTTTTCCTATCTGCAGCACAGAGTGGCTCTGCAGACTTTACTCAGTTAAGATCCAAGTGATGATATTCATCTTGAGCTCAGGCATTCAATCCAGAACCAACAGATGTATTTTGTAAATTCAGCATTTAGTTATCTCTTGCCCATTAAGAGGAAGCAAAGCAAACATTGCACCCCTCCCCAACACTTTTATTCATGCCTGAAGCTAAGCAAGGAAAAGGGGGGAATGTTTTTAGAATTACAAATAGAACCTTTAAATTGTAGAAAATTGCTAATTTCATTTATGCGCTGCCTAACTTCTGCTTTCTCTCTCAGTTGTTATTCAAATTTCTATCTGCAGTCAAAGAGAAAAGGAGAAAATAATCCTACTAGGAATTTAGGGAGTTTTCTTTTAGGGATCACACATAAATGCTGCATATTTGAATATGCAAATTTAATAGACCAGATTGGAAAGAAATGAAAAATGGTTGTATGTTTAGCCCCAGGAAGCTAGCCCAGCTTAATAAACTGACAAAGAGTTAAGGAGTGCCCACTTGCAAAACTCAAACAGGGAAGAAAATACATGTAATTTGCATAACTAACAGGAAGGAACTGAACAGTGAGCTGATTTTGAAGACCTAGATTCTCCTGAAATTAGTTACAGAATTCTTTTAAGAGGCTTCCCTTTCCTCCTGTGTAAAATAGATTTTTTTCTTAGATAATCTTGGAGATCATGTCCATCCTCAAAATTCAAATTAAGTTTTCTCTAAAGTGTGTTCCAGTATTTCTTAAATGTACAGACCTCACATTTTGACATAGAAGATGTGGCATTGTTTTTCAATTTATATAGAAAATGGAAAACATTCTCCTCTATTTGAAGTTCAACTCTTCATCTGTATGTTATATTTCAGTGTTGTGTAGTTTGCACTTTTAAAGCATAGCAAATGTACTTAACACAAGAAAAAGGAGCCTCCATTAAGATGCACTATTTTTTAGCCATGAAGTGAGTGAACACATATAGGAAGGAGTACATCAGATGTACAATGCAACAAACTGAGCCTGGTTTAACAGACATTGTTTTCAGGCATCCATTCATTCTTATTCTCTGTCTCTGCCCCCTCCCTTCTCTCTCTCTCTCTCTCTCTCTCTCTCTCTCTCTCTCTCTCTCTCTCTCTCTCTCTCTGTGTGTGTGTGTATATGTGTGTGTATGTGTCTCCCTCCCTGTACTGTTTTGCTACGCAGTATTTCAAGTTTGAAGAATTGAATATTAGTGGCTCTTTTGGATTTACAGTAATCATTTGGGCAGATTGTCAATATCAATTTCCAGTCTACATGACTCTTCATACCACTCAAGGAATTATGTCAAAACTGTCTGTAGATAGAAAATTGGGTAAAATAAACCAAGATTTTTTTTTTTTTAAATCAAATAGCTGGAGGGGAAGTGAAAGAAGAAAAACACCATTTTCTTAGTAACTAGTTTAAAGGTCCAGAAACACCTTTGTTCCTTGGTGGTGTCACATATCCAGACACTGAGGATGCATGAAAGATTATAGTACTATAAGGTCTTCCACAGGAGACAAAGGAAGGCCTGGATAGACTTGCCATATAATATGTTCAGGATTTTTCAAACTGTTCCCTCCCAGGGCACTGTGTGAAACTATTGAAAATTCAATGACAGACTGGCCTAGAACTCAGATCCTCCTGCCTCTGCCTCATTCAGCAAATTCTTCTGGAAGTGAGTAAAGTGATTAATAAATAAATATTTAAAAAAAAAGAAAATCCCACAACAAATCCAAGAGGTTACAAGTCACCTGAATGTGGATCATATAGGAAGGAAAACATAGGCCATAAAGAAAGCTGAGACAGGTAATGAATGGAGATATAGGAACTAGTTTAGCAATTTGGGACTTTCCTTGATTTAGATTTGACTTTATTCTGATAGTGCACTCGGCAGTCTAGCTCCTTAATCTCTAGGCATCATGTATACACATCCCTCTCAGAACAATGTACCTAGTGTGATGGCTACAGTTATGTTTTAAGTTTAAATTGCTGTGTTTAAAGAGATCTATAAAACAAAAATGCCTCTACTCTGTAAACCCCATTTACCCAAGGACAGGTAGCTTCCTGGAATCCCAGGAGCTCATAAGATAACAATCCATGTGTTTTCTGTAAACAAACAAGGCTTATCCAATTGCACAGGATGTTCCTGATCACACATACACAGGAGGTACACAACCAGGAAGTGCAACAGGTTGTATGCACTCCTCTAGCTGGACAAAGGCAGGAAGTATATAGACTTGTGGGTCTTGTCTTTATAAGCTCCTGACTAATATAATCTGTGGACATACTCTGGGAGTCTTAGGTATGAACCTGGCCAGTGTTCATTGTCCTTGCCAATATTAAATAAAGCTTGTTTCAAATTTGTCTCAAAAATTTTGGTTGAGGTCTTATTCTCATCCAGTGGATTTTGGTTTAAAAAGTCCACTAATTCCCATTTAGGCTATCTGCATTAGGTTTGTGGGCCTAATATAAGATCTCTACTGCTTCTCCAGAGTCCTGTATGCCTACCTGCCTCCATATTCCTGTCATGATCATCATGGACTCTAATGCTCTGAAACTGTGTGTAAGCCCCAAATTGTCTTTCTTCTATAAATCATCTTGATCATGGTATCTCTTCACAGCAATAGTAAATTAAGTAAGGTATTTGTCTTTAAGGTGATGTTCTGATACCCACATTTCAAATACAGACTGCCTGAAGATCAGAGGACAGAATCAGTCACAGAATTAGCCATAGAGGTCAGGCAGTGGTGACACACATTTAATCTTAGCACTCAGGAGGCAGAGATCCATGTGGATCTCTGTGAGTTTAAGGTCAGCCTGGACTACAGGAGATTAATCCAGTTTAAAGGAGAAGAGATCCAAGCAATGGTGCCACACACCTTTAATCCCAGCCCTTGGGATCCCATACCTCCCTTGGGAAGCACACAAGCCTTTAATCCCAGAAAGTAAGAGAAAGAAAGCGATATGGCCAGACAGGGAAAGAGCTATAAGGCAGGAAGAAGCACGAGTTTGCCCCCCCCCACACACCTCATTTTGGTTTTGTGTTGCCTTCTCTTCCCTATTCAGTCTGAGGATTTGTAGAGACAGGATCTTTCATTTCTGGCTGAGGAGTTTTCCAGGTGAATTTGATGTTAATTTATTGATCCTTAATACCTGTACCTGGCCTGATGGGAGCCCCATACAGCCAGGCAGCCTAGTGGTTGTGATGGGAGTGAGTGTGGGCCATGGAAAGAAACACTTACTTACTTATCATGGTCTTGCCTACATTTATATATAGTACACATATTTTAGAAACATATATTTGCTATTCAAGAATTAATACATGTTTATTCCATCTAACTTGTAAAGTCTCCAGAAAAGCCAAAGGAAGAGCTTTTCTTTTCTATACAATCATATTCAATGATATCTAGAAGTATATATATGTATACATATATATATATATATTCATAGGAAAAGTAACAGAGATATGGCACCTTAAAAAAGGAGAAATGATGACTGGGGGAAAAATGAATAGACTCTCAGAAGAAGAGGCAATAGCTTCTGCTGCACCCTGGCTATGATCTGTAACTGATCTCTTCTGAGACCCATTCTGTCTTCTCTGATTGGTGAGTGTCCTGTCCAGGAGGCTCATGACATATGTTGTCTTTTGTAGAATCAATTTTTAGGAAGTAAGAAAAGCTCATTCCCAAAACCATATGTTAACTGAGTGTGTTGTCTTTTTATTTATCATTATCTTTGAGACTGACTCTCACATAGCCCAGGCTACCCTTAAACACATTACTAGAGAATGGCCTTGGAATTCTGATCCTTTTCCTCCCCACCTTTAAGTGCTAGAGTGTCACTATAGTTGATTTATCCCATACTAAAGAGGAGACATGAGACACCTACATGCTAGGCAAATAGTTTCCCAACTAAGCAACATATCCAGCCCACAGGCTGAATATGCCTTTATTTTGACATAAAATGCTCTTGCTGTGGCTCTTAATGATATGAGCTGGTTTATTTAATGTAATGACTGGGAACTCCTTTATAAGGATCTTGAAGACCAGGGAAACTTCCTTTGCATTTTCTGCCCACCAGTTCCGTTCCTCCTCTGGGGCTGTGGAGAAAATCAGAGTGAAACAGACCCCTGTAGAGTACATACACACAATGGTTATGCTGAACCGCAGAAATGAATTGTGGGAAAGAATCAAGTTGTTCTGTTTATTTTTTCCCCAAACAACGCAGAAATTGAAACATAAGTAATCAGTGTGGGGGGAACATTACCCCCTTGAAAACAATGGCCTTTGTGTCCTCTCTCCCTGCTCCACCATCTTGAAAGGAATTTTCGCTTTTATCAGTCTGTGAAACTGAGTAGAGTTAAATAATTAAATAAAAGAGGAACGTCTAGGTTACTCTCCTTCCATTTCCTCCACCTCATGTATGGAGTTTATTTTCCCTGCCTGCAATTTGTCAATTAGATTATACCCCACAAAAGATCATGTTAGGAGATGAGAGGATGCATACTTTGGCTTTCTGCTTGAGAATATTTGGGCTCAATTATTTTTTGAGAAACATTGAAAATAAAATAAATTCTGAATATTGCCTAAAGAACTGTTTTATTAGGAAAGTTTTTATTTGTAAAATGATTCTCCATTTGTGAAAGATTTCTCCTGTGGAAAAGAAAAATATAAATATTGTAAGTAGAGAAAATAATATTCTAACTATGCATAATAGGCCTGCCTTCCAAATATTTACTATACATTTTCTGGGCAGTATTTCTTTCAGTGTTCAATCCCACATCCTTCTTTTTATTTTTGTGTATAAAATTGTTGACATAAAATTATTGCTCTAATGGGAATATGAGTTCACTTTGAAATACAGTGTCAGTAACTCATGCATGGGAACACAGGTTCAGATGTTCTGAATAATATGATATATTATGAAATGGTTTTCACAAATTTGAATAGTCACAGACAAAAGAAAATCATAAATTAGTGCATTTACCAAATGTATTGGAGGTGGGGTCACGAAGTTAGAGCCTTTTCTATACATTTCAAATCCTGACTAATGACATTCTTACCTTTAGTGTTGTTTATACATAATGGTTTGTTAAGTTAACAAACTCAAACTTTACAAGTCAAAATGATGTTAGGTTAAAGAAAAGGATGTCAGGTTAGATACAAAGGTTGTTAAAATAACTATTGAGATGACTAAAGAAAGCCCAGAGTGATACTGGCTCTAGACTTTCAGCAATCCTCTGTAGTTCCAGTCAGTCAGACTCCAGATCCTTCAACACAGGTGTAACTCCTCCAGACAACTTCAGTTCAAAGCTGGTAGATGGTCTGAGTTTGAAACCATCTTTGTCAAATTCAATTTCATTTGCTTTCTCCTTATTCATTTATCTTTTCTTGCAATGTATATATATATATATACATTGTATATTATATATATATGTGTGTATGTGTGTGTATATATATATAAATATATATATATTGTCTTTTTCCTGCATGCAAACTTTAGATCATACACAACCAAAAAAAATAGTGAAAAGTCTTAATCATCTATTATAAGAATGAACTTTCTAATCTGAAATACTAGGATTTCAGAACTAGATTTCTCATATAAATTTCATGAATATTTATCAGCTGCCTTTAGCTTTCATGTATTCACATATTTTTCCATATGTAATTTAGCCAGCTAGGTTCTGGGACATTAGAAAGAAAAGACCTAATTAGCAATTGTCTAAATTGGAATAAAAAAACTAAAGGACAATCTAAATAATTCTGGGATTGTACTCTCTTTGAGAAAAGAATGGAATAGACTTTAAAATTATTAAAATTAGTTATAAATTGGGTGCTCTAAAATACTTCCTGTGGTCCACTTTAGAGGACATGTAGGAAAGCAAGGTAACTTAATTGCAACATAAGCATAGTTTACATTTTATGCTTACTTTTTACATTTTGCAGAGTTTTAATTTTTTCTTTATTTTTTGAAATATAATTCCATTATCCCCCTCCTTTTCTGCCTTCTGAACCCTCCTATATATACCTTCTTCACTTTTTTCATTTACAGCCTGTTTTTTCCCATTAACTCTTGTTACATATATATTCTCTTTTTTATTGTTCTTTGAAAATCAATATCAAACTTTATATAAAAAAGGAAAACATCTACAATAGTGGAAAAAAACATACAGTAATAAAACTTCTCTTTTCTCTAAAATACATGGAACATATAAAACAAAATCTAAAGCTTCTCAAGCCAGGTTAGGCTCAGCTACAGATGAGCAAAGCAAAGTAGGTCACAACTAATGCCCACAGATGCACAATGGCCACCAAAAATTTCTGCTAAGTAACACTTCTACAGTCAAACCAAATTTTTTGTGTCTGTGTGTGAGTGTGTGTGTATTTTAAATCACTTTATTCACCCATCATCTTTCAATGAAATAAGAATGCTTTTGTTTAAAGCACATTAATGAGTGAGTACATCCCCTGCTTAACCTTCTCAGTTTGTGAGAGCTCACTCAGGAGGATATTCTCCAAATCTCCATTTGCCTGCAAATTTTAGAATATCATTTTTCCTTACTGCTGAGTAGTACTCCATTGTATATATATAAACCAGTTTGCTAATCCATTCCTCAGTAGAGGGGCATCTAAGTTGTTTCTAGGTTCTTGCTATTATGAAAAATGCTACTATGAACATAGTTGAGCTAATGCTTTTGGAGTGTGAATGTGTGAATTCAGGATATATGCCCAATAGTGGTATTACTGGATCCCTGGGGAGAGTGATTCATAATTTTCTGAGAGACTCCAGAGTGGATGAACAAGTTTACAGTCCCACCAACAATGGAGGAGTGTTTCTCTTGCTCCACATCCTCTCCAGCATAGGTTGTCATTTGTGTTTTTGATCTTACAGGTATAAGGTGGTATGTCAAAGTTGTTTTGATTTGCATTTCTCTCATGGTTAAAGATGTTGAGTGCTTTTTCAAGTGCCTTTCAGCCATTCATAATTCTTCTGTTGAGAATTCCCTTTTTAATTCTGAACCATATTTTTTGACTGGGTTATTCAAGTTATGAGGTTCTATGTTGTGTGCACCCTTGCCAGCAAGGAAAGCGCAACACCCAGGATCTTCTTTCAGCAGTTTATTCGGGACCTTTACAATTGTTCTCTCTTTGTTCTTCTCTGTCTTCTTCTCCTCCCCCGGGAAACCCCGTCCACTGACCAAAAACTCTCAGGGCATCCAATCCTAATAAGCCACGTGGGCACAGCTCATAGGTCCACATACACAACAGCAAACCACGCTCCAGGCTCAAGCCAAATAAGGAGTTGTTTATCAAAAGAGAGCACTCACCCATGGGGGGTGGAGGCCGGAAATCAGCACCATCTTTAGGGTGTAGCAGCAGGCAGCTCTCTACAGTTCTAGTTTCCTAAGTTCTGTATATATTTTAGAGATCAGTCCTCTATCACTTGTAGGATTGGTGAAAATCTTTTCCAATTCTGTAGGCTGTTGTTTTGTCTTATTGACTGTGTCTCTGGCTTTACAGATGCTTCTCAGTTTCAAGAGGTCCCACTTATTGATTGTTGTACTTAGTGTCTGTGCTACTGGTATTATATTTAGAAAGTGGTCACCTGTGCCAATTTTGTTGAAGGGTATTTCCCACTTTCTCTTCTATAAAGTTCACCATAGCTGGTTTATATTGAGGTCTTTGATCCACTTGCATTTGAGTTTTGTGAAGGGTGATAGACTTGGATCAATTTGTATTTTTCTATATACTGCCATCCCGTTATGCCAACACAATTTGGTGACAATATTATCTTTTTCCCATTGAATATTGTTGACCTCTTTGTCCAAAATCAGGTGTTCCTAGGTGTGTGGGTTAATGTCTTCAATTCGATTCCATTGATCTACACATCTAGGCTGATTTTATTACTGTAGCTCTATAGTATAATTTAAAGTCAGGGATGGTGATACCTCCTGAGGTTCTTTTGTTGAGCAAAATTGTTTTGGCAATCCTGGGTTTCCTGTTATTCCAAATAAAATTTAGTATTTTTCTTCAAGGACTGTAAAAAATTGTGTTGGGATTTTGATGGAAATTACATTGAATCTGTAGCTTGCTTTTGGTAAGATTGCTGTTTTCACTACGTTGATCCTACCTATCCAGGAGCATGGGAGATCTTTCCATTTCCTAATATCCTCTTCAATTTCTTTCTTCAGTGATTTAAAGTTTTTGTCAAACAGATCTGTTACTTCTTTGGTTATAGTTACACTAAGGTATTTAATGCTATTTGCACCTATTATAAAGGGTGATGTTTCCTTTATTTCTTTTTTAGCCCATTTATCTTTAGTGTATAGAAGGGCTACTGATTTCTTTGAGTTAATCTTGTATCCTGCTACATTGCTGAAGATGTTTGTCAGCTGTAGAAGTTCCCTGATAGAATTTTGTGGGTCCGTTATGTATACAATCATATCATCTGCAAACAGAGACATTTTCACTTCTTCTTTTCCAATTTGTATTCTCTTAATCTCCTTTTGTGCTCTTATTGCTTTAGCTAAAACTTCAAGAACTACATTGAATAGTTAAGTGGATAGGGGACAGGCTTGTCTAGTTCCTGATTTTAGTAGGATTGCTTTGAGTTTTCTCTATTTAGTTTGATATTTGCTGTTGGCCTCTTAGAAATTGCCTGTATCTTATTTAGGTATTTTCCCTTTATTCCTGATCTTTCCAGGAATTTTATCATAAAGGAGTGTTGGGCTTTGTCAAAGGCTTTCTCAGCATCTGAGAAGATGATCATGTGGTTTTTTTCTTTAATTTGTTTATATGATGGATGACATTTACAGTTTTTCATATGTTGAAGCATCTCAACATTTCTGGGATGAAGCCTACTTGATTGTGGTGGGTGACTTCTTTTATATGTTGTTGTAATCGGTTTGCCAGAATTTTGTTGAGTATTTTTGCATCAGTTTTCATGAGAGACATTGGTCTGCAACTCTCTTTCTTAGTTGTATCTTTGAGTGGCTTAGGGATCAGAGTGATTGTGGTCTCATAAAGAGTTTGGCAGTGTTTCTTCAGTTTCCACTGTATGGAACAGTTTGTTGAGTTTTGGTAGTAGTTCTTTGAATGTCTGGTAGAATTCTGCAGTGAAACTATCTTGTCCTAAGCTTTTTTATTTGGGAGACTTTTAATAACAGCTTCAATTACCTTTGGTGTTATAGGTCTGTTTAAGTCTTCAATCTGTTCTTTATTTAATTTTGGTAATTGATGCTTCTCCAGAAATCTGTCCATTTCTTTTAGGTTTTCCATTTTAGTATAGATTTTCAAAGTATGAACAGATAATCCTCTGGATTTCCTGGGGGTCAGTGTTATGTCTTTCTTTTCATTTCTGATTCTGTTAATTTGAACACTCTCTCTCTGTCTTTTGGTTAGTTTGGATAAAGGTCTGTCTATCTTGTTGACTTTCTCAAAGAACCAACTTTTTGATTTATTGATTCTTTGTATTGTTCCCTTTGTTTCTATTGTACCGATTTCTGCCCTAAGTTTGATTATTTCCTGCTATCTACTCTTTCCAGGTGAGTTTGCTTCTAATTGTTCTAAAGCATTCAGCTGAGCTGTTAGGTCTCTTGTGTAGATTTCTCTTGGTTTTTCATATAGGCATCTAGTGCTATGAATTTTTCTCTCAACACTGCTTTCATTGTGTTCCATAAGTTTGTGTATATTGTGGATTCAATTTCATTAAATTCTAGAAAGTCTTTCTTTCTTAACTTCTCTGACCTACAAGTGGTCCAATGTAGAGATGTTTTGTTTCCATGAGTTTGTAGGTGTTCTGTGATTTTTGATGTTGTTGAACTCTAACTTTAGACCATGGTGGTCTGTTATGATACAAGGGGTTATTCCCATTTTTTGTATCTATTGATATTTACCTTATGAACAAGCATGTGGTCAATTTTAGAGAAAGTTCCATGGGATGCTGAGAAATATGTATATTTCTTTGTGTTTGGATGGAAGCTTCTGTAAATACATATTAAGCTCATTTGCATCATAACATCTATTAGACCCCTTATTTCTCTGTTGTGTCTTTGATTGACCTATCCAAGGGTGAAAGTGGAATATTGAATTCCCCCACTATGACAGTGAGTAATTTGAAGTGGGGTTTAAGCTTAAGTAGTGTTTCTTTTACATATGAAGATGCCCTTATATTAGGGGCATAAATATTGAGCTTTATGATTGAGATCTCAATTTGATTGATTTTTCCTGAGACAAATAAATAATGTCCATCCTGGTCTCTTTTGATTGATTTTAGTTTGAAGTCTACTTTGTTGGATATTAGGATAGTAACACCAACTTGTTTCTTGTGGCCATTTGACTGGAAAATCTTTTCCCAACCCTTTACTCTGAGCCTGTGTCTGTCTTTGAAATTGAGGTGTGTTTCTTGTATGCAGCAAAAGGTTGGCTTTTGTTTTGTATCCAATGTGTTAGGGTGTGTCTTTTTATAGGTGAATTGAGCCCATTGGTATTAAGGGATATTAATTACCACTGATAGTTATTTCCTGGGTATTTTTTTTTTTTGGTGGTAGCTTGTGTGTATTTCCTTTCTTTGGGCTTTTCCTCTGTGGAATTATTGGTTGTTTGTGATTTAATGGGTGTTTCTGGGTTGCTTAGGTTGGAGTTTTCCCTGTAGTGCTTTCTGTAGTGCTAGATTTGTGCATAGGTAGTGTTTCAATCTGTCTTTGTCGTGAAATATCTTGGTTATCCACCTATGGTGATTGATATTTTTGCTGGGTATAGTAGTCTGGGTTGGCAGCCATGTTCTTTTAGTGTCTATATAACTTCTGGCCAGGACTTTCTTGCTTTCATTGTTTCCATTAGATAGCCTGGCATTATTCTGATGGGTCCGCCTTTATAGGAAAGATGGGCCTTTTCCTTTTCATCTCTTAATATTTTTTTCTTTGCTCTATATTTTTTGTGGCTTGATTATTATGTGACTAGCAGACTTTTTGGGGAGGTCTAATGTATCTGGTGTTCTGTTGAGTTTTCTTTGAGTGATTTATCTATTTCCATTATTGAGTTTTCAACTCCAGAGATTCTGTCTTCCATCTCTTGGATTCTGTTGGTTATGCTTGTATCTGTAGTTCCAGTTGGTTTCTTCAGATTCTCTCTTTCCTCCATTGCCTCATTTTGTGCCTTCTTTATTGTTTCTATTTTAATTTTTAGTTCCTGGAATAATTCTTTCATTTGTTGGCTTTCTCTTTTTTGGTTTTCTTTCAAGGTTTTGTTCATCTCTTCCAATTTTTTAATTTGTATTTTTTCTATTTCTTTAAAGGACTTTTTTTTATATCCTCTTTTAAGGCTTCTGTAATCTTCATGAAGGTGTTTGTAATGTTGTTTCCTTCTGTTTCCTCTTCATTGCTATGTTCAGGCCTTGGTGTTGTGGAGCCACCATTTTCTTCTGATGGTGACTTTTTAAAAAATACTGTTATATGTATTCATACTCTGATGTATGTCCATTGTTTACTTGATTCACTTTAGTCAGGTCTTAGTTGAATCCTAGTCAGTTGTGAGTACAAGGATTGTGTGTCTCCTGTCTGATCTGGACATGGAGTCTGCATGATTTTTATCTCTGGTTAGGCCACGGGATCCATGCTCTCTGAAGACATCTGTCTCTCACTCTGCTCTGGACAAGGGGTCACACAGTTCAGAGAGATATCCATCTGTGATGATGCATCTTGCTTTGGATAGGGCCCAGCCATCTGCTATGTGTTTTCTAGGATAGCTGGGGAAGGTTTCTCCCAGCCTTGGTTTAGGATAAGACTGGCCATGAAGTCAAATTCAGGACCATGGCTCTGCCCTCTGAGATGAGGTCCCCAGGAGGCCCAGAGGCTAGAACGTGCTCACCTCCCATTCTGCTCTAGTCCAGGGATTCATACTTTCTGAATATGTCAGTCTCTCATTCTGCTCTGGACATGGGGTCTTATGATTCAGAGAGACTACATATATTTCTACATATATATTACACACAAATATGACCTGTTCTGTCTGTTTAGTGATACCTATATGTATGCTTTCGGGCAGATCATTTGCTATTACATAACCAACTGGTGTGTCATTACGTGAGGAAAATATTTTTTTCCCACCTTCAGCATTTCTTAGTTGCCTATAGTTCTCTGAGAAGGGGTGAGGTCCCATGGGCTTCCCCTGTTCAGTTTACTGTGCTCATAGCTGTTGTGCTATATAGTTCCTGTTCAGGCCGCCATGTTGATGGGACTTTCTGAGTGTAGCTTTGACTATTCCTAGGAGACACAATCTTACCAAGTGGCCTTATTCTTTAGCTCTTACATTCTTTCTCCTTCCAGAATGTTTTCTGAGCTTCAGACTCAAAGCTCATTTTGTTTAGATTTTGGTTTTGTTTGCTTTAAACTCAATAAACTCTTGAAAATCTTTTGTACTTCTGGAATATCAGATTCTGTCTGACAGACCTACAAAAGAAAAACAATCAATAAAACCTAAATAATAAAAGAACTTCCATATGTATCGCCATCCCAGGTTGCAATTTGTACTACAGAGCTATAGAAATAAAGGCAGCATGATATTGGCATAAAAACAGATTCATTGATCACAAGAATAGGAATAAAGGCTGCATGTAACACCACACCTGGATTATTGACAAAAAGCCAAACATTTACACAAGGGAAAAAAAAACCCATCATTTTCAACAAAGTCTTCTGGTCAAACTGAATGGCTGCACATAAAAAATTAAGAGCAGACTCAAATTTATCACCTTTAAAATCTCAGTTCTAAATGTAAAGCAAAAAAATCACTATGTGGGTATTATGACTTGAAGTTTTCCATTTACCATTTTCTAGATTTCAGACTCAGTTATCTACTGTGCAAAACAGTGGCTTAAAGATGCTTTTAGATAGAAGTAAGACATTAGGAATTCAGGCTCTTCTTGTCTTTCCTTGGGCTGGTTGAAGTTTGGCCATGTGATGGAATTTTCTGGTCATTTTGAAGTTTACTTAAAGTTTCTCTGTCCCTATATTTGCCTTCTGGTGTCAATATCTATTAGCATCATTTTTATAAAGATTTCACCATCATAAGAACTTTATATTTCAACATGAAGCATACGTATTGTGCTGATATCTGTGAGTTGACCTCCATAAAGTAAGTTGTGATAAAATATTAAAATTTGAATAGCCATACTCAAGTGGCTATAGTCTAAGTGTGTTTTGATTGGTGAATTTATATAAATGAGAGTACAGGAATACTGAATACATTTTGTCCAGAGAACTGAGGTTATTATAAAAGGAAAATTCTTTGAGAAGTGTATAGTAAAAAGAAGAAGAAGAAGAAGAAGAAGAAGAAGAAGAAGAAGAAGAAGAAGCAAATCCACAATCTGTACCCCCTAAGTCTCTTATCTAATTTTCTATACCACCACTGTATTTCTTGTAGATGCTCATGGGCAGGGAGAGGAACAATTTGGCTGAAACAGCATATCATAGTTCAGAAAATTGCAAATATTTAAAACTTCAACTGAACAGAAATCTACTTCTTGTAAATATAAACTATATATTCCACACTTGCTTTCTATGGAACTAAGATCACATTGTATGATAAAATGATTTAAAATATTTAAAATAGTCAAGGAAATTTCTAAGGAAAGCCCTGAGAAATCAAGATTGAATCTCATCTTAGACAGAGATAGTAGTTCTGGGCCCTTGTGGAGATGCTCTTAATGGAGTGAGTCTAAGAAGCCATTTGTTTATAGCATATGAACTAGTAACTATCAGGGTTACTAGTAGAAATATGTTCAAATATTCAAGAGAGAAATAAGGATATGTTAGGAAAACTTGGGTCACAGAAGCACTCATTGCTAATCATAATTCAACACCACTCAAGTATCTAATGAACTTGCTGATATAAAAATTAGTTATCATATGTGTCACATTGTTTTTAGAAGATGTAATAACTCCACATACATCTTTGTTCATGGGTCAAATGTTGTTCAATACACATACATGTACACAGGCACATTAAGGTAAAACAAAACAAAGTTTTTCAGAAACGTGTTTTCCATTGTTTGGATAAGATTTCACTTGTTTATTTACTTAAAATATTTTTTCGTATCTAGTATATGCTAAGCATTATGGCCTTGGCATAAAGTAAATGGGCTGTTTAAAATTTAATGGAGATAACAGAAAGATTATCAAGTGCAATCAAAGTTTTGCTGTGTTCTACCTTAATAACAGATGACAATAGCTTCATCCCATTTATAACTAGCAAACACTAGAACACAGCAACTTTCCTTTTTGTAAAATCTTTACAGGGCCCCAAGTAGCAGTGTAGGAAAATCTTACTACTTACCACCTCTTTTTACCTACATTGTTCCTTCTTAGGGATATTCTGCCTTTCATATAATTTGCCAGTATAGAAACAACAGGTTCTCAGAGTTGCCTACAGGATAAGACTGTATGTGATCCTCCTTCGTCAACAGGCATGTCACTGTTCTTTGCTATGAGTATCTTGGTTTTCTTGTGTTAGAAAATTGTTTAGTGTGTGTGTGTGTGTGTGTGTGTGTGTGTGTGTGTGTGTGTGTGTGCCTGTCCCTATCAGTTTTCCAATATCAATTGCCTCTCCTGACCTTTTTGAACAATAGTAATGTTCAAATCTGCTTTCTGCTGCCCTCCCCTCTGCTGCCCTCTACTCTCCTGACTGCCTCCATACTGACATCTGTTCTGCTTACCTAAACTGACCTTCTTTTGGGGCCCACAGTGTAGACACTCATTATTTCCATATTTTTTTCTAGAGACCTACAACTTCATTGCTTTGGAAATATAGTATTTATTTTCTCTGAGAGAGAGTAGATTGCTTTCTCACTCACTGCTCTGTTACCACCTGCACTTGTACTGCATCCCTTTGTCAATATTGTGTCTCTAATGTATCTCTTTCACAACATTCACATGACTTGTGTCTCAGTCTAAAGGGTTAATGTACAGTGTTAACTATCACTGGGAAGCACTGCCTGTCCCATTCCAAGATCTTTGCTAAGTCTGTTACAAAAGGTAGTATGTCAAATTTAGATTTTGTCTTTTTCCCTTTCTTCTTTTGAAGAAATACCTGCTTTCCAGTGGTTTCTCTGACCTTCAGAATCAGTCTGCACTAGATTCTCCTGGCATTTTGAGTGTAACTCTCAAGGCCAATAGAAGTTAGTATATCAGCATTGTCTCATGGGATTTTGAACAGTTTCTCTCTCTCTCTCTCTCTCTCTCTCTCTCTCTCTCTCACTCACTCACACACACACACACACACACACACACACACACACACACACATACACACACACACACATACCAGTTTTGGTTTCATTTCTCTAAGTGCTTAAGACATCATGTCTGCTCTACTCATGTACTTAGAAAATTAATGTAAAAATTAAGCTACAGAAACACGGAAATCAACTCAGAGATGTCAACTAGTCACACAAACTACCTTCATTCTAGAGCTTCTGTAACAGCATCAGATGGGAGATTTCTGAATGGTGACTCTGAGTAGTATCCACATCCCTCCATTTCCTTTTCATGCATTAGTTCTGACTGACCACTACTACATGGCCTGAGTTCACTATGAGTGAGACCCTCACAATCTGTGAGGACTACAGAAGGGTCTTAGACTCCGAGAAAAGAGTAACCATTGCCATCAGACTGAAGCACAAGGGTCACTTTTTTCAAAGAATGGGATATGTGTAACTCTGACAAGTGAGTCACAATGTACAGAAATGGTGCAGTAGTCCATCCCATCTCTGCTGTACAAAGCTATTAGAAAATGTACTATTTATATTAACTGATAAATAATAAATCTCAAAATACATATAATTTAGCGAACATTGCTTTATTTTCAGCAAGCACACAGAGCAACAAGAAAAATAAAAGGTTGGCGGTTATATTTTAGAACTTAGTATTTTTATATATATATTATATATATACTAATATATAATTAGATATAATTATATATTTAGAGCTTAATATAAAATCAAAAATGGTTTCTGTTTCGGACAGCAGAGTAGCTCATGACTAACTTATAAAATTCCCAGCTTACTTTGTTTACCTTTGCTGGAAGGCAGACCTAACCTTCAACAGGTTACATTTCACATTGAGTTTTGGCTGTTTTATTCCTTCCATCCCATAACTAATACTAATTGTGTCTTAGTCCAATGTTAATTATTACTTTGACTATAAATGACTTATTTCTATTTGTTATTATCATTCTGATATGTTCAAATTCACTCCGATTCAAAGATGAAGAACTGGATAAAAAAGGACATGACATAAAGATAAGCTACAAGAGTATTGTAAACATTGCAGTAATATTCAGCTCTTGCTGACATATGACATTATTAACCCTGTAATTCATAATTGTATCAATCAAGATGGCAAGGTACATAAAATCTTGAAATAACACATTGTCACTCTGGTATTAGTATGATATTACAGGCATGTTTAAACAAAGAGCAAGGGAAGATATTGCAAGGGAAGTTTACAAGAAGGAATCCAACTTATGTTTTAGTAATGTCTCTTGAAGAAAATCCTCAAAGATGACCCACAACTCAATTAATCTTTCTCATTATACTTCCATTGAATGACAAAATATGTGGTTTCATTTATCTTTAAGTTTTCTTCTCAACATTTATGCTATTTTTCAGTTTTTGAAATATTTGCCAAATCCTTTTTATTATTTGTATTTTTTATAAAGAAATCTCAAACCCTTCAAAAAGATAAGCATGCCCTTTGGGTACCAATTTCATAATGATACAATTTCAAAACAATGTATAGTCTTGATTTTTTTCTATTTCACATTGCTAGTTTAACAAGAAAAGATAATTTAGGCACTACAAATGGAAGCATAACCAACACAATGAAAGATAGAAGAGAGAATCACTGGCATGGAAGAATTGATAGTAGAAATAGATATGTCAAAGAAACCATAAAAGCAAAAAAGTCATAACACAAAACATCCAGGAAATGTGGGACATCATAAAAAGACCAAATCCAAGCATAATAGGAATAAAAGAAGAGGAATAAGAGCAGCTCAAAGGCACAGAAAATACATTCAACAAAATAACAGAGGGAAGAATTTCCAATCTAAAGAAGGAAATGTCTGTAAAGATACAAGAAGCTTACAGAACACCAAATAGACTAAATCACCCAAAAAAGTCTGTTTGTCACATAAAAATCAAGCAACTAAGCCTACAGAATAAAGAATTAATATTAAAAATTGCAAAGGAAAAATATCTAAGTAACTTATAAAGGTATCACAGTAACACCACACTACTTAATGAAAATAACAGCTTGGGATCAGAAACACCCTGGACTGACCCTTTGGATCCCACTCCACCTAGAGGAACACCTGACTCACTCTTGAGGGAGGGAGGAAAGAACTGGATTTGGCCAGAATTGGAGACTGATCTAAGCATTATTGGGTCAGGGGACCATAGGACTGTCTGTTCCCTGCCCAGGGAGGGGATGGGGAGTTGCAGAGGAAAAAATGACCAGATGTGTTGGGAGGGGGAAGAGACCTTGAATAAGGATATACAGGGATGGAAAAAAAAATTCAGAGGGAAAGATGAACACAAAGAAAATATAGGTGTAGCAATCTTATTTGTATTTCTTCCCTTGATAAGCC
>PVIH01005701.1:0-76471 GCA_004025045.1 Sigmodon hispidus | reverse complement strand
GCTCTTCCACATTTTAAATTCTTTTTACTGTGTTTTTTTTTTGATAAATACAAAATAAAGAAGGAAAAAAAAAAGAAAATAATGAAAGCTAGAAGGTCCTAGTCAGACATTATACAGACTCTAAGGACCTTGGATGCCAGCCCAGACTACTATACCCAGCTAAACTCTAAGTCATCATAGTTGGAGTAAACAATACTTATCCACAAATGCAGATTTACAGAAAGAACTAGAAGAAAAACTCCAACCTAGAAAGGCTAAAAACACCCAGAAAGGCACAAGCAATAGATAATTCCATAGGGAGAAACCCCACAAAGGGAAACATACATACACTACCAGCAGAAACAACAGGAATCAACAATCACTGGTTATTAATAACCCTTAATATCAATGGACTCAATTTACCTATAAAAGACACAGGCTAACACAATGAATACAAAAACCAAACTTCATCTGCATACAAGAAAAAGGCATCAACTTCAAAGACAGACACAGCCTCAGAGTAAAGGGTTGGGAAAAGACTTTCCAAGAAAATGGACTCTAGAAACAGGCTGGTGTAGCTATCCTAATATCTAACAAAATAGACTTCAAACTAAAATCAATCAAATGAGATCAGGAAGAACAATATTTATTTATCTCAGAAAAAATCTATCAAGATGAAGTGTCAATTCTGAACATTTGTAACTCCAATACAAGGACACCTGCATATGTAAAAGAAACATTTTTAAAGCTTAAAACTCACATCAAATCCCACATACTAATAGTGAAATACTTTAACACCCCACTCTCACCAATGGATAAGTCTACTAGAGAGAAACTTAACAAAGAAATAAGGGTGCTAACAGATATTATGACTCAAATGGACTTAACAGATACATACAGAATATTCCACATAAACACCAAAGAATATAACTTCATTTAAACATTCCATGGAACCTTCTCTAAAATTGACCATATACTCAGTCTTAAAGCAAATATAAATAGACATTAAAAAAATGAGAATAACCCTTTGTATCCTATCAAACCACCATGAAATAAAATTGGAGTTCAACAACAACACAATGTCTGCAACACAAACACAGAACAACCACACAACAAAGAACAACCACAGAAGGCCTACAAACTCATGGAAACTGAACATCTATCAATTGAACCACCTCTGGGTCAAAGAAGGTGTGAAGAAAGAAATGAAGGACATTAGAATTCAATGAAAGTGAATCCACAACATACCCAAACTTATGGGACACAATAAAATCAGTGCTAAGAGAAAAGTTTACACAACTAGATGCCTATATAAAATAAATTGGAGAATTCTCACACAAGAGATTTAATAGCACAGCTGAAAGCTCTAGACCAAATAGAAGCAAATTGACCAGGAAGAAGCAGAAGGCTGGAAATAATCAAACTCAGGGCTGAAATCAATACAATTCAAACAAAGAGAACAGCACAAAGAATCAATGAAACAAAAAGTTGTTTCTTTGAGAAAGTCAGCAAGATAAACAAACCTTTATCCAAACTAATCAAATGGCTAAGAAAAAATAGCCAAGTTAAGAAAATCAGAAATAAAGAGGGGGGCATAACAACAGACACCTAGAAAATCTAGAGAATAATTAGGTTATACTTCAAAACCTGTACTCCACAAAATTGGAAAGCCTAAAAGAAATGGATTGGTTTCTGGACAGCTACTGTAAGGATTCCTGGCATTCCCCGTAGCTGAGCCAACTCTGGCCCAGGTGGGATGCACCTTGTACTGAGGCACGCCCCTGGGGGTGGTTGCGTAAACCCTCCATAGGGAAGCTCCTCCCTGGACCCATGACGCATACCCCTGCACACTCCTTCTCTTAAAAGAGACTGCGAGCACATGTTCTAGTCCTTTTTCTCTGTCCCCTGACTTCGGTCCTGCTCCTTTGCTTCTTCACCTGCCTGGGAATCCTCTCTTAAATAAAGTCTAGTGTGTGGCCTTGTTAGTGTATATTTGCTCTCACGCATGAAACTAACAGTTACCACTTATTTAAAGTAAATCAAGAACAGATAAAGGACCTAAATAGAGTTATAACCACAATGGAAATACAAACATTTATTAAAAGTCTCCCAAACAAAAAACATCTAGTACCAGATGGTATTAGCTCAGAATTCTACCAGAATTTAAAAAAAAAACCCTAGTACCAATATGCCTCAAATTGTTCCACACAATGTAAACAAAAGGAACATTGTCAAATTATTTTTTATGAGACCACAGTCACCCTGATACTCAATCCATACAAAGAGGCAAGAAATAAAGAGAATCACTGACCAACCTCTCATAAATATTGATGAATAATACTCAGTAAAATACCAGCAAACTAAATTCAAGAACATATTAAAAAAATCATCCACCATGACCAAGTAGTCTTCATCACAGAAATGCAAGGATGGTTCAACATACAAAAAACTGTCAATGTAATCCATTATATAAACAATCTGAAAGAAAAAAATACATGATCAACTCATTACTTGCTGAAAAGATAAAGGAATTAGAAAGATAGAGGATAACAAGAAAATACCTAAATATAATAAAGGCAATATACAGCAAGCCAACACCCAAGATCAAACTAAATTTGAGAAAAACTTAAAGCAATCTCACTAAAATCAAGAACAAGACAAAGCTATTCACTCTTCCCATATTCATTAAAGCTCTCAAAGCTTTAGCTAGAATAAGACAACAAAAAGAGATCAAGGGGATACAAATTGTAAAGGAAGAAATCAAATCATCATTGTTTTCAAATAATATGTTATTATACATAAATCAACCCCAAAATTCTACCTGGGAATTTCTTCAACTGATAATCATCTTCAGGAATGTAGCAGAGTACATGATTAACTCAAACAAATAAATGGCTCTCATACATACAAATGATAAAAGAGCTGAAAAAGAAATCAGAGAAACATCACCTATCATAATAGCTGCAGACAACATCAAATATCTCTGCTTAACTCTAACCAAAAAAGTGAAAGACCTATATGACAAGAACGTTAAGTCAATGAAGAAAGAAATGGAAAAAGATACCAATAAATGGAAAGATCTCCCATGCTGTTATATAGATAGGATCAATAGAGTAAAAATGGCAATTTTACCAAAAGCTATCTACAGATTCAATACAATACTTAATAAAATCTCAACACAATTCTTCACAGACCATAAAAGAACAAATATTCAACTTTATATAGAAAAATAAAAAACTCAGGATTGCCAAATAATCCTGTTCAATTAAACAACTTCAGGAACCATCGCTATCCCCGACTTCAAGCTATACTATAGAGCTACAGTAATAAAGACAGCTTCGTAGATCAATGAAATCAAACTGAAGACCCTGACATTAATCCACACACCTATGAGCAGCTGAGTTTTGACAAAACAGCCTAAATTATCTAATGATAAAAAAGAAAGCATGTTCAACAAATAGTACTGGCATAATTGGATGGTGGCATGTAGAAGAATGCAAATAGATCCATGTCTATCACACCAAACAAAACTGAAGACCATGTGGAACAAAAACTTCAACATAAACTCAGTTACACTGAACTTGACAGAAAAGAAAGTGGAAAATATCCTTGAACGTGTTGGCACAGGAGGCCACTTTCTAAATATAATAGCAGTAGCACAGACACTGAGAGCAACAATTAATTAATGGGACCTCTTGAAACTGAGAAGCTTCTTTAAGGCAAAGGACATTGTCAATAAGAGAAAATGACAGTCTAGAGAATGGGAAAAGATCTTCACCAACCCTATATCTGACAATGGACTGATTGTAGCGGGAAATCTTAGATTGTATAGGTACAAGAGGGGCTTGATCTGCAAAGACGAGACAAAAGCGGAGCAGAGAGGAGACAAAAGCAGAGCGCAGAGAGGGAGGCGGGTCTTCCGGTCCCTTGGCGCGGAGATGCAGCGGGTTCGTACAGGTAGGTAAGGCGGCGGCTGGGCTGGTTGCTAAAACCTCCTCTTGTAAAAAATTCTAACAAAATAAACCTTACTTAATATATACCTCTTAGTGGCGGGTTTGTACCGTGATAACTGATCTTTAAAATATATAGAGAACTTAAGAAACTAGAGGTCAAAGAACCAAATAATCCAATTTAAAAATGGGGTACAGAGCTATATAGGGAATTTTCAAAAGAAGAATTTAAAATTTCTGAAAGATACTTTAAAAATTGCCCAACATTTTTAACCATCAGAGAAATGCAAATCAAAATAATTCTGAGATACCATCTTATACCTGTCAGAATGACTAAGATCAAAAACCTAGATGACAACTTATACTGAAGGGGATGTGGAGCAAGGATAGTACTCCTACATTGCTGATGGGAATTTGAACTTGTATAGCCACTTTGGAAATTAGTATGGTGGTTCCTTAGAAAACTGGGAATCAATTTACTCAATGATCCAACAATACCACTATTAGGCACACACCCAAAGAATGCACATTTTTACCCCAAGGACATTTGATCGATTATGTTCATAGCAGTATTAATTATAATAGCCAGAACCTGGAAACAATCTAGATGCCCCTTAACTGAAAAATTAATTAAAAAATTATAGTACATTTGTACAAAGGAGTACTACTCAGTAGAAAACAATAAAAGTGACATCCTGAAATTTGCAAGCAAATGAATGGATCTAGAAAATATCATTGTGAGTGAGGTAACACAGACCAAGAAAAATAAACATGGCATGTACCCAATCCATAAATGAATTTTAGACATAAGACAAAGGATAACTAGGCTATAATCCACAACCCCTGAGCAGCTAGTGAATAGGAGAAAGTTAAGAAAGACATCCATGGATCTACCTGGAAATGAAAAATAGAGAGGATAAATACCTTTATCTAGTAACTGCTGGAAGCAGATGCAGAGATCTATACCTAAGCACTGGTTCCACCTGAAGTAACAAAGGAGAGATTATATAAGCAAAAGGATAAAGATTAAGGAAATCCACAGAGACAGATGACCTGAACTATTGTGCACTCACTAACTCTAGAATGGTATCTAAGGAACTTTAATGGATGGAACTAAACCCTCAACATGTAGATGACAGTTTCAGGGCAAGGGTAGTTCGTGGAGACTCATGCAGTCAGATCAGACTGGTTTCATGAGGTGGCTTCTGGGAGCCCATTTCCTATAGAAGAGCACCTGATTCAGCCTTGATACTGGGGGGAGGGACTTGGTCCTACCTCAACTGCATATGCCAGATGGAATTGTCTCACCTTGGGAGTCCTTACCCTCTCTGAGCAATGGATGATGGGAAGGGATGGAAGAAAGCTGGGGAAGGATTGGGAAGAGGAAAGGGGAGGGGAGCAATGGTGAGTATGGAAAAAGATTAAATAAAAATAAATAAGTAAAAGAAATAAAATATAAACCCTTATTTTACAAAGAGTTAGTATGAATGTGAATTGAGAAGTAACTGCTACTTAAATACATGAGGATGTTGGTGACAGTGAATAGTAAGAATAACAATGAATTTATCAGAAATAAAAACTAGTTTGGAATTTGAAGCTTGCACATAAGGTAAGAAAGTGGAGGATATGAGTAGTACTACTCTGTTTAAAAAACAAAATTGTACATACTACAGTATGCTACATATAACAACAGTGGAAATAAATGATGCTAATAAGTTGGAGTTAACCTACTTCATCTATTACAGAAACAAAAGAGTAAAACATTTAAATTTCATTTTAAAACTATAGCAATATAAAAGCTAATCTATTGATCTGATATTTTCATGTAGTTCAAAATCTAAGAAAAAACTGTGGAATGAAAAAAATGAAAATAATAAAGGATGTGAGAAGTGAAAGAATATTAAAATATTCCTGAAGAAAAAGCTGTATGTCTATATGTAATTACTTCAAGAGCTGTTTGATTCAGCCATGAGACAAATGGGGGGTGAATTTTATCCTATATATTGGTATAATTTTCTGTTCTTGGAAAAAAAGAAAAATCTTTCTTTTCCTTAGCTTCTCGTTGTCTTCCATTCAGAGAATTATCTGAAATAAACAAGATTTATGTAGAGATATTGTGGAACTTCACAAATGGTCCTCCCATGAAGAGGTCCCCTGGCCCATGAAGGCTATACAGAGGCGGCTCCATTATACTTTTGTAGAAAGTAGAAGGGATAAATTAAAAAGTGAATAAAATGGTTTGTGATACATGTTCCTAAGACAATCTAGCTTAATTCAGGGCAGAATATTTAATAAATGGGAAAATTGATAGAAAACGATGCTTCAATTTCTTTGATACCTAGAAGCAAAAAGAATAGAAAGCATATTGGATGGAAAAATCAAGATCCATAGACATGCTCATACACTTGTGAGTTGAAAATAATGATAAAATTTTATAGGCCTAAAGTTAATGTTTAAAGTATAGCAAATATCTAACTATACCAATCTAAGCATAGAGGGAGAATATAATACAGAGCATATGATAATGGAATAAAAGCAATTTTTAAATAAATTGTTAAATGAGAACAAAATATTATGAAACATCCAAATAATAAATCAACATATGTTGAAGTTAACATCCATCTAATATTAAAAAATAATAATTGCAATTTAATCCTCATTTTTCAGAATTCAATGTGCATATTTCACATAATTCTGAACCCTAAATTTTAAGAGAAATTAGCTGGAACTTTTTCAAATAATTTAGCCTCAAGAAACTTAACTAATGTAGGAGATTTTGTTAAAGCAAGCATTCAAGTTTAGTAAGGAATATAATGAGGGTATGCTTTGTAATCTGAAGATTAACTTTTTCAAATGGTTGACAATGATTTATTTACTCTTTGTGAGCACAAAAAGACTATTAGGTAAAAGATTAAAACAGGCCAATTTTAACTTTTTATAAGGAAACTTCTGGGCTATTTCCGTGAAGCCTGTTGCATATGAAAATGCGACTTAGGAGTTCCTATCTTCAAAATAATACAAAAGTGATATATGTATGTTAGGAACTATATTTCAAGTTCAGATATTTGATCCTTCTTAGATTGTTGCATGATGTTGAGTGACAGCAATTTATCAGCCACACAATCTCAAGGAAGCTCCCTACAGTGCAACGATTTGTGGCCATCATGTTCAATAGACTAGTGTGATAGGAACATGCTCATGTTAACTTTCAGTTTGGAACATTTTTCAGTGTATAATAACTTCACCCTGACATCATCCCTCTCATAAGCAGAAAGATATCTACACTTAAGTGGGGTCCATTTGGAGGAAAGAATTCTTTTTCCTCAGAGGAGTGAGTTCAAGTTTAGAAAAAGGGTATAGTGTCAAGAGTAACTACACTAACAGATCATTCAAATAAAATCAATCCTGAAACTTACTTAGAATTTTCCTGCTATTTGTGAAATTAGGGAAAAAAACAGGAAGAGAGTAAAGTTTTCAAAGTTTTTTAGGTAGCTTTGAAAAATTTTTTTTTTTTATTAGAAAATGTATATACTTCCATGCTTCTAGTCTCTCAAGAGAGAGGCCATTTAAATTTCTCCTGCTATTTTACACTCAAATCCAATCTCTCAGCACAGAAATACCCTAGCAGCATAAATATCAAAGTCTTTCTTTAGACAGAGCATACTTTATTTTCCCTTGTTGCCACAAGCCCATGTGAGAAAAAGATCATTATCAGAGAGTCAGTTTTTGGACAGGGCATCTTTCCTATGCCTGTTCCCTTTACCATAGTGCTTTTTCATTTTTCTCCAAGAACATGGTTCTCTGTAGGGTAATGGGTGGTAGCAGGGCAGCTGATCTCAGCTCTCAGAGGACTCACATAGAGCAGCTGGTTGGATTCTGTTTTGAACTTGTTTGCACAAAGCTGCTGTCTGCAGCTGTTTCCCCATCAGGTTTGTCTCCCAAACAGCATAATATAATTTATTTTTATAGGAAATTCTTCATAATAAGGGACCACAAATGGCTTCTTAGGGAGAGTCAATCATAAAATAAAGAGTAACAGATGGACAGAAGGGGAGTTGTAAAGAGAGAAAGTGACACAGGAGAGGTGGATGTTCCATGGAAAGCATCTATTCCAGCAGGGCACTTACAAAGTTGGTGGGAAATTGGGAAAGATGTTTGTAGGTAAGGTATACCAAGGTGCCAGGACCCTGGTCTTGAGGCAAGAGAAGAAAAGAAAGACATTTGAGGATTTCTCATTCTCTACCTCCATAGAGCCTGAACAAACAAGCATGAAGTCAAGATTATAATGCTCTTTTTATTTGTTAAACATTGTATTTCATGACCCAGCTGATCTTGAACTCACTGCACAACCTCCAGTGATTTGACAATTACTTATCCTAGAGCTTAAAAAATCTCCTCAGTAGCCAGAGTTATTATTAAATCATCTGAGCTTATACAATTTTATCTTAAATGTTTTTACAAAAGGCTATTACAAAATGGACATCTGATTCCCAACACACAGCCCTCATTCTCCCAGGAAAGGGTGTGTGTGTGAAAGAATAAAAGTGAGTTGAAGGAATTATCTTCCCTTTTATGAGGAAAGTTGAAATTTCTCAGCAAAATAAATTAAAGGGCACCAACTCTGAAAAGCTGCCAAATAAGCAAAGCCAGATAGACCAAGAGAAAGAGAGAGAGTAAAGAGAGAGAGAGAGAGAGAGAGAGAGAGAGAGAGAGAGAGAGAGAGAGAACTCAGTCTGTAAAGTATAGAGTCCTTGTCTTTCTTCTAGTCACAAGTAACTGAGTTCATCTTCCAGAACCCATTTTAAAATCCTCCAGAGTGTTTGTAACCCAAGTCCAGAAGAGGTAGAGTCAGAAAGATTACCTACTATTTACAGCTCAAACTTCTTGGTAAATTCCAGGCAAGGGAAGATCTTGTTTCAATAAACTGGTGGAGGACAATTCAGAAAAGGCATCCAAGGTTAGTCTCTGCTCTCTTGTCTAAGAAGGGATGTCTATGAAGAGACACATAACCACAGCAACTCTTACAAAGAAAATATTTAATTGTGGTAGCTCACTTCTAATTTGGAGGTTCAGTTCATTATTATCAAGGAAGGATATGGCAGCATGTAGGCAGACAGGTTGCTGGAAAGGTTACAACAGTGAGCTAGAGGAACAGGGTGTGCTTTGAACATATAAAAGACCTCAAAGCCCACCTTCACAGTAACACACTTCTTTCAACAGGATCTCACCTACTCTAACAAAGCTACACCTCCTAATAGCACCACTCTCTTTGGGGACCATTTTTATTCAAACTGCCACACTTCTCCACACATGTGTACACATTTGCATGCACATTACATAACTGTGTGTATTTACACACAAATGAATATTCATGCACACAAAATAAAAACTATCAAAGACAAAAAATAATAACCACAATTCTTACCTGCCCTGATTTACAAATGTAAATGATACTTAGATTAGGGCAGTTTTTCAGAAATATTGAAAGAAAATAAAATTTATGTTGAACTAATTCAAATCATCTACATCATTATATAATGAGTAATTTTTACTAACAGGAATAAGGTAATTTATTTATTTGCCTGTGCAATTGTAACTAAATACCTATTTTCACGTTCTTCCTGTAAGAACCTTCCCTTTTCATTGTCTGATGGAGGATTTTGAACCACTGGTTTGTATAGATAAACTCACTAAAATGGTAGTATCTTTGAGCATATCATCTAAAATTCTATCTAATTCATCACTTACTGGAGTTTCATTGTGTGGCACTTTCATAGAACCTTTGCTAAGCTCAGAAGAGGCCCAAAACACAACTGTTGAACCCTTTCTATAAAGAAGAAATGAAGAGAATTCTGAATAGTAGTGAGTCAGGAAAATTGTCATGCTGGCTACATTGATTTAGATTAATTCTGGAATTTTATGGACGAAGTTTCTCACCTTTCTTGGATGTTGAGGTTTGTTTGTAGTTAAAAAAAAAAAAGGTTAAAATTGCACTTTGTTGGCTCTGACTTCCATGGGCTGTCCCCAGAATTATTTTAATATCACAAAGTTTTAAGTCACATTCTGAACTCTGAATTATTATTCATCTAGGTTCTCGTGATGAGTCTGTGAGCCCACTGTAGCTTTGGGATGACAGAAACTCCTGATAGTGTGCCAGTTCTGTTAAGTAACAAGACTGAGAAGAAGTGAGTATTCTGCACATGTGGTTGTCACCATTTCAAACCTTAGAACTGTAGATTTGAGACATTTACCCAATGTATCAGACACTTTTCTATTGCTATAATAAAGCATCATGTCTAAAAATTACTTATGGAAGAAGAATCATTTATTTTGGTTTAAGGTTTCAGAGGGATGAGGGCATGGTAGCAGCTTAAACTGGAAGATAGAAATTCTGTCAACCTCACACAGGATACAGAGACAATGAACTAAAAATTGGGCAGGACTATAAACTCTCAAAGCCTGCTCCAGTGACATGAATTCTTCAAGAAGGTCACAGTTTCTAAATGTTCTATAACCTTCAGCAAACACCACCATATGGGGACCAAGTAAGTATTCAAACACTAGAGTTTTGGGGGGCATCTCTCATTTAAACAACCTACCCAGAGAATACAGAACTAGTCAAGTTCTACTTCACTTCTGTTATGAACATTAAGGCAAAGTACTTGATTAGGAGGAAACTGAAACCACAGAAGCATCATAAGGGAACAAGAAGCATTTCAGTACATCATTTTGAAGTTTAAAGGTGAGGTGAGTGGTTGCACAAGGAAGCAGAGGAATCAGTAAATTCTTACCATGGTTGAAGTTATTCACAGAGACCGGGCAGGATGGCTGGAAAGCAGTAATGGAGCATAATTCATTATTTAAGAATAAATAGTACAGGAGTTTTATTATACTGGTTTACTTCACCTGGCAGTCTTCACAGTAGAGCAGGGATTCTCAGTCTTCCTAATGCTGCAATACTTTAATACAGTTCCTCATTTTGTGAAGACCCCCAACCATAAATTTATTTCATTGGTGTTTCTTGATTGTAATTTTGCTATTGGTATGAAGGTAATTTTTCTTCAATCACAATAATTGAAGGGTATCTGATAAGCAACTCCCAAGTTGAGAACTACTATGAGAGTAATTCCGTGATGGATGCCCCAGTCATGGGTGTTGTGGTTTGAATACAAATAGCCCTCACAGGGAGGGGAACTAGTAGGAGGTATGGCATTGTTAGAGTGGGTGTGGTCTTGTTGGAGAAAGTGTGTCACTGGGGTTGGACTTTAAGGTTTCAGAAGCTCAGGCCAGGCCCAATGATGCTCCTCCTGCTGCCTGCCAACCTGGACATACAAGTCTTGGCTTCTTCCCTAGTACCATGTCCTCCTACATGTCTCCATGCTTCGAAGCATGACAATAATGGATTAAACCCCTAAACCTATAAATCAGTCCAAATTAAATACTTTCCTTTGTAAGAATTGTTGTGGTCATGGTGTCTTTACACAGCATAGAAACCTTAAATAAGACAATGGGGCTGGATTCCTCAGCAGTACAAATTGGTGCTGGAAGTTCTAAGGATTCCTGAAATTCTGCTGGCTTTTAGTCCACACTGGAAGAGCAAAATCTGGGTTCTGATGTCAGTAAATGGTGAGAGAAGCAGTGACAGCAGCATAGTAGATCTTCAGAAACAAGGAGAAAAGATGGGCAGGAAACATCAGCCCCACTTTCCTTCAGAGATGTTTATATCTGGGCTACAACCAGGAAGTATTTCTCTGGGGATCAGTTTCTCCCTATTTAATTATTTCTGTAATTACTTTCATAGACATAAAAAGTGTGTCTTGTAGTTGATTCCAGATCCAGTCAAGACAATCATCACAATCATTGACCTGAAGTATATTTTATTTGATAAAGAATATTAAAATATGTTGAGAAAAAACATAGAAAGAAAGTGAGAATTACAGTGACCACATGACATTACACACTCATCTATATGCCACATCATATATGTTTGGCATAAGAACATTGCAATTCCTCCCTTGCCTGCACTGAACTGTTAATGTTCTATAAAAGTACCATATTACTTCCCTTCACTTGCATTAATGATATTCACTATGATAGACCAAGAACAAACAGTAATAAAATATATCCTTACTGCCTTTTCTATCCTAAGTCCCCATGTACCATGCACTGTGGCTATTCCTGTTATAGTTTCAAGTGTGACCAAAAAGCCAACACAAATCCTTTTTTACAATTCTGTCTTATGAGTCCTCGAAATCTCAACATGTTGACCTTTTTTCTTTCCTCTTCATTGTTACCTTTTACCTTTTTACTTAAAGAAAGCATATGATGGACTCACTTTGTATTATCTGAGCTCAAAGAACCCTGATCATGTGCTCTGGGGCCATTATTGAGTTAAATGAGTGTTACTAAAAAACAAAACCTAATATTCAAAGCATTTACTACCAAATGATTGGAGGATGGTTGGTAATGTTCACCCTACACATGAACATAGGGAGCATTCCTACCCAGGGCAAAGCAGGAAAAGGCAAGATTTCGTCATGCTGTCTGGAATGACATCCAGAATAATTTTACTCATTCATAGAAGTCTGAATTTAGTATTCTTTTCTAAAATTTATTTTTAATAATTTAATAATTATTTTTAATAATTTAATAATTCCCATACCCATATTGCTCCCCTTCCTTCTCCTCTTCCCAGATGTTCCTCCTCAGCTTCCCTCCACCTTTTCTCTCTATCCATTCCTCAGAGAGTGTATGGACTCCCAAGGTTAAATCAATTCAATCTGGCATATCCTATTGAGGTGGGACTGAGCTGCTCCCTTCAGTATTAGGGCTAAGCAAGGTGTTCTTCTGTAGGGAATGGGTTGCCAGAAGCCAGTTCATGCATCATGAATAAACTGATCTGACTACAAGAGGCTCCAAACTGTCCACATTGTTTGACTGTCATCTACATTCAGAGGGTTTAGTGCTGTTCCATAAAGGGTTCTCCGCTGTCGATTCAGAGTCAATGAGCTCCCACTAGCTCAGATCATCTGTCTCTGTGGGTGTCCTCATCATAATCTTGACTCATTTGCTCATATAATCTCTCCTCCCTATCCTCAGCTAGACTGGGAGCTCACCCCAGTGCTTAGATATAAATCCCTACATCTGCTTCCATCAGTTGCTTGATGAGGTTTCTAAAACGGCAATTTAGGGTAGTCATTTATTTGATTATAGGGGAAGGCCAGTTCAGGCACCCTCTTCTTCATTGCTTGGAGTATTAGACAGAGTCATCCTGTAAGTTCCTGAATGTTTCCCTGGCACCAGGTTTCCCTCTAACCACACAATGGTTCCCTCTATCACAATATCTATTTTTTTGTTCTTTCCCTCTGTTGTTCCCATTCTTTCTTGTTCTGTTGCTACCTCCCCATCTCCTCTTGCTGTACTCCCATATGATCCCAATTTACTAAGAAATAGATCTTCTCTTCCCAGGGGATCCATTGATGTCACTCTAAATTCCTCCTGTTACCTAGATATTCTGGTTGTGGGGTTGCAGCCTGGTTATCCTTTGCTTTACCACTAAAATTCACTTCTGAGTGAGTGCTTATCAAGTTAATCTTGCTGAGTAGTACTCCATTGTGTAAATGTATCACAATTTTTAAATTTATTCTTCAGTTGTGAGGCATCTAGATTATGTCCAGATTCTGGCTACTATAAATAATGTTGCTATGAACATAGTTGAACTAATGCCTTTGGGGTAAGAATGTGCATTCTTTGAGTATATGCTCAATAGTGGTAATGCTGGATCATTGGGTAGACTGATTCTGAGTTTTCTGAGGAATTCCATACTGCTTTTCAAAGTAACTATGCAAGTTTTCATTTCCACCAGCAATGAAGGAGTGTTCCCCTTGTTTTACATCTTCTCCAGCATTGGCTGTAAACTGTGTTTTTGTTCTTGGCCAATCTGATAGGTGTAAGATGGTATCTCAGAGTTGCTTTGATTTGCATTTCTCTGATGGTTAAGGATGTTGAGGAATTCTTTTTTTTCCCCTTTCATTGCTGTTTTGTTTTTTCTATTTTATTTCTTTAAAAAATGATTTTTTTCCATTTATAACACTGCTTGCCCTCCCATTTCTCCTCTCATTCCCTCCCAGTCCTCCCTCAGCCTTTTCACACCCCATCGCCCCATCCATTCCCAAGGAGGGCGAGGAGTCCCAAGGTGGGTCAGATCAGTCTGGTTTATCCAGTTCAGGTAGGCTCAATTCCCTCATCCCAGTATTAAGGCTGGGTTAGATGATCCTCGGTAGAGAACAGGCTCAAAGATGTCAGTTCGTGAATAGGAACATAGCCTGATCCTTCTCTAAAAGTCTCCACTAGACGCCCACACCATTTGACAGCCATCTACCTTTGGAGAGTTTAGTTCCTTTCCCTGAAGGTTCGTCAGTGGTTGTTTCTGATTCAATGAGCTTCCAATAACTGCATTCAGCCATCTCTGTGGGTCTCATCCTTATTATCCTATCCCTTTGCTCATATACACTCTACTCTCTTTCTCTTCAGTTGGATCAGAAGCTGGACCTCGTGCTTAGTTATAGATCTCTGCTTCTGCCTCTATCAATTATTAGACCAAGGTTCTATAATAACAATTAGAGTGGTCATTCATTTAATTATAAGGGAAATCCTGTTTAGGCACCTGCTTCACTATTGGTTGGTTAGCCAGAGACTTCCTGTGGGTTCTAGGAGGTTTCCTTAGCACACATTTTTTTTTTCCAACCCCATGGTGGTTACCTATATCAAGATATCCATTTCATTTTTTCCCACTTTGTTGCTCTTCTCACTCAACCATCTCCTTCTGTCATGATTTGTTCCCACCTTTCCTTTCTCGTTCCCCTTTATGATCTCAATTTACTCAGGAGATCTTTTCTATTTCCCCTTCCAAGGGGAATTCCTGGATGTTGCTCTTAAGTAATTTTGTTACCAAGCTGTTCAGGGGTTGTGGGTTGCATGCAGCCTGGATATTCTTTGCTTCTTGTCTAAAATCCAATTACGAATGAGTACATACCATGTCTATCTTTCTGGGCCTCTGTTAACTCACTTAGAATGATCCTTTCCAAATCCATGTTTTGCCATGCATGGTGGTCCATGCCTGTAGTCCCAGCTATTCAAGAGGCTAAGACAGGAGGATGTCTTGGGTCCAGGAGTTCTGGGCTGTAGTGTACTATGCCTGTTGGGTTTCTGCAATAAGTTCAACATCAAAATGGTGACATCCTGGGAGAGAAATTCTTAAGTGCCTTTCTGCCATTTGAAATTCTTCTTTGGGGAATTCTCAATTTAGCTTTGTATCCCATTTTTAAAATGGATTATTTGGATTTTTGACCTCTAGACTCTTGGATGCTTTATATATTTTAGAGACCAGTCCTCTGTCAGATGTAGGATTAGTAAAGATCTTTTCCCATTCTGTAAGCTGTTGTTCTGTCTTATTCATCATGTCCTTTGCCTTACAGAAACTTCTCAGTTTCAGGAGGTCTCATTTATTAATTGTTGCTCTCAATGTCTGCGCTACTGGTGTTCTATTTAGAACTTAGTCTCCTGTGCCAATGAGTTCAAGGTTATTTCCTACTTTCTTTTCTATCAAGTTCAGTATAACTGGGTTTATGTTGTGGTCTTTGACCCACTTGGACTTGAGTTTTATGCAGGGTGATAGATATGGATCTATTTGCATTCTTCTATATGCCAGTGCTATTTGTTGAAAGTGCTTTTATTTCATTGGATAATTTTGGACTTTTTGTCAGAAATCAGGTGTTCATAGGTGCATGGATTAATGTCAGGGTCTTCAATTTGTTTCCATTGATTCACAAGGCCATTTTTCTACAAGTACCAATCTGTTTTTATTACTACAGCTCTATAGTATAGTTTGAAGTCAGGGATGGTGATACCTCTTGAAGTTCTTTTATTGAACATGTTTGTTTTGGAAATCCTGGAGTTTTTGTTTCTCCTTATGAAGTTGAGTATTATTCTTTCAAGGTCTGTGAAGTATTGTGTTGGGATTTTGATGGAAATTGCATTGAATCTGTAGATAACTTTTGGTAAAATTGTCATTTTTATTATAGTGATCCTACTTATCCAAGAACATGGGAAATCTTTCCATTTTTTGACATCTTTTTTCATTTCTTTCTTTAATAACTTAAAGTTCTTATCATATAGGTCTTTTACTTCTTTGGTTAGAGTTACCCTGAGACATTTGCTGTTATTTGCAGCTATTGTAAAGGGTTTTGCATATATATATATATATATACATATATATGTATATATGTACATCCCTGATATCTTTTTCAGTTCTCTTATCATTTGTGAATAGGAGAGCTATTGATGTTTTTGAGTTAACTTCATATCCTGCCACATAGTGCTGATTGTGTTTATAAGCTGTTTCCATGGTAGAATTTTTGGGGTCACTCATGCATAGTATCATATCATCTGCAAATAGTGACAGTTTGACTTTCCAATTTGTATCCCTTTGATTTTCTTTTGTTGTCTTATTGCTCTAAATAAAACTGTGAAAGCTATCTTGAATAGATATGGGAATAAAAAAACAACCTTGTCTTCTTCTTGATTTTAGTGGGATTACTTTAAGGTTCTCTCCATTTAGTTTACATGGGCATATTTATGTTTTACTGTTGTGGCATCTCCATGTTCCTTATGTTGTAATATGTATTTGCACTGATGTCTGCACATTGCTTTATCATATTGATACAGAATTTGTTTGCATTTTAGGAAGCTGTTCTTGTTTAAATCTGCTCTGGCTGTATTTGTGTCTCAGGAAGCCACTCTTGGTCCCATTTGAGCTCTTGGTCTACTTGGAGTTGTTACATTCTGTGTCTCAGTGAGCTGTCCTTAGATCAATTAGAGCTGGCTGTTTCTGTGTCTCAGGGATCCACTCTTGGTCGAGTAGGAGATCTTGATCCAATAGTGGCTTTTAATCCTCAGGGAACCACTGACGTTTCTGGGTAATGAGATGGTTTGGGGAATGGCATTGGTCTTGTAGATGGGATATCCAACAAACTGGGTATTAATGGGGAATTCTGGCTCACAGGATTCTTCTGTGCTTGTCTGGGATTGGGGCAGCAATGGGAGGGAGATTCACTCAGTATTCTTGATCCTTGCCTAACTATAGTCTAGTGAAATTGGATGATGTGAAACCTTGGAGTAGGAAGACTAATAAGAATTTGTGACTGCTTCAATAATGTCTTGGAGAAGACTGAGTTAAGACATAAACAAACTCACTGCAATGCAGTGGATCCATAGAGGTTTGTTCGCTTTTAAGTGATCAAAAATTATTTATATTCTAAAAGATTTGAAGTTTTAAAGTAACACATTCTGTTATGTTGCTACAAATATGTTTATGTTTTGTATCCTTTAATTTGGTTTATTCAGGATTTATCATTCCTAAATTAATTATCTCAGCCAAAAGTTTTCTAAATCAATTATTAGGGACACATTTTCTTTCTAACAAATCTAAGTATAGACTACAGATTTCAGAATATTAATTGGGCATGGGTAGGGAATATGGGCCATGGTACTCCCTAGTCTGCTTGAGACTGTTAAGATTTTTTAACATTTTCTTTGTCATGTAAGTTGAATATGGGAAGACATTTGAAAACATATGTAGACATAATTTCTTTCCTGTATGTGTTCTGCTATTAAAATAAATTAAATTACAAGTATATAATTTTACTTGAGTTCATCTTAAGAAAACAACTCTCAAATGTATGGATGTATCTCTACAAGTGAAACAATGAAAGTTAGCTTTAAAAGACTTGTTTGACCTTTGTCTTACAACAAGTTTACCATTTTTATGACTTTGTAGATATAATCCAAGCTATGCAGTCTATAAGACTAGAAGACATGTATATTGTTATGGAATGTTCGTTTAACTTTGTAAATATATATTGCATTTATCTAAATCTAAAAACATGTGTTACGTTTGTTTTACTATGTAACGATATTCTGCATTTGTTTAATTATGTAAAGATTTGTTGCTGTTTTACATTGCTTGCCTAAAGCAACTGATTGGTCTAATAAAATTTGAATGACCAATAGGAAGGGAGGAGGTACAAACAGAAATTTCTGACAGGGGAAATAAGTATTAGGAGGAATGTAGGGATGGAAGAACAAAGGAAAGAAGACACCAGGGAGATGCAATCAGCCAGAGAGGCAGACAATGAGGAAGCAGGAAAGTAGGACATACCAAATATAAAAAAGTAAAAAGCTCTGAGGCAAAATATAGGTGAATAGAAACAGGTGAAATTAAGTTAAAAAGAGATAGTGAGACAAGCCTAAGCTAAGGCCAAGCATTTGTGATTAGTAATCATTCTGTGTGTTTTTATTTGGGAGCTGGTTGGAGGCCCAAAGAAAATCACAACTACAATATATTGCTCAGTTTCTTCATACTTTATCTACAAGAGTGCCCTCAAAGCATTTGCATATTGAAGCAATTCACTACTAAAACATGTAAAATTAGTTATTATCTCTGTGTATGTGTGCTTGTGAGTATAAGAATATGTGGTATGTGCATGTATTCATTTTCTGTGTTTATGTGTGTATATATACATGCATCTCTGCTGGCTTATTAGCATATTTATATATGTGTGCTTATGTATATACTTTTAAGCTGAAAACTCTACCTTCAATATTTCTAACTCTAGTTAGTGAAAGCTTATGAAGGTTTAAATGAATAAATGTGTTAAAGTTAGCATATTTGGGATTTTATTAAAAGATTTGCATATTCAATTAGAAATACTTGAGAAATATACAAAAAGAAAGGATATTTGACTTAGTATTTGAAAGTTTTGAAAGAATATTTGACTTAGTATTTGAAATATTTGAAACCCAAAAGTGATTTTACCTGATGCTTTTAAGAATTTTATTTTGTTCTTTTGAAGTGAGTGTAAACAAATGAGAGCCATTATGAATGTCATTTTTTTAAAAATTTATTTCTTGGTGTGGGAATGTCTTTCTGTATGCTGTGAATATCATTCTTTAAGTAAAGGACTGTTTCGGCCATGGCAGGCACCATAGCAGTAGGCAGAAAATCAGAACCTAGGTAGGAGGAGGGCGGAGTCAGTGACAGATCAATCCAGACACTCATGGAGCAAGATGTAATGAAATAGGTAAGCCACAGGTCATGTGGCAGGACAGATTAATGGAAATGGGTTGAATTAAGATGAAAGAGCTAGCTAGGAATATGCCTGAGCTATAGGCCATAGAGCAGGTAATTAATATAAGCATCTGTGAGTTTCTTTGAAATTTTGGAATTGCTGGTTCAGATAAGCAATGGTGGGTGGGTCTGCACTGTGGAACTAGGTGAGCCAAAAATCTCTTTCTACAATTTTCTTCTCTCCTTTTCTTCTTTCTCTCACAATTTCTTCCCAGCTCTTCTTTCCTTCTAACCTCATCTACTTCTCTTGTTTCTATCTCATCCTTTACTCATTTCTTTTTAAATAATTCAGGAGGAAAAGATTAATCAGGATGCAAATATTTGAGACCAATTTTTTTCTGTATTTTTTGCAATGTGGTCATTCTGGTGCTAAATTTATCAAGGCAAACATCAACTTACTGTTCATCAGCAACAGAAGCCTACTCTGTGAGAGTGTCTTCAACAATGGCTTTCCCTGCAGGAAGAATGGAGTGGACAAAGTGTACCAAGAAATATCAAGCCTTCTTTTCTGTGGCATCACACCAGTAGGAGTGTGTTCTGCATCCTTGGATGATTAAGGAACACAGTTATGACAGACTGGTCTTCCCACACTTTGGAAATACATATGTATAATTCACTGTGATATGGTCTCATGTATGGATTTACATGCTTGGCTTATAGAGACATATATATATATGTGTGTATTTATGTATATATACATCAACAGTTTACACACACACATAAAACACATAAACATATACATATTTAGGGACTTTGTCACCTTCTCTGTTACAAACATGTCTTCATGAATTTTTTTCTGCATGTGTTTTAATGACTAAAAAATAAATTCCTGAGTCGTTTACATGTTCGGAATTCATTTTTTAATTCATAGACCAAGTATGCTTAGTATCTTAAATTTTGATATAGTTGTGTTTGACTTGGGCACTATCTTGAAACAACACAAATTCCAAAATCTTGAAGATAAGGTTTCCTTCTGCAATTGCACCAATTAAAGTTAGCAAATTCATGTTTAATAATGAAAATGATACGAATCAGCTGAAATCTCATGTCATTATTAAACAGTCATCACTAATGTTCAACATTTATCTGTACTTTAAGTGCACATGTGACACATCTCTAAGCTCAATTAATCAGCTGGCATCTTTGGTTAATGTTGATACTAGCTAAAATGTGAAATTTCCCCCACAATAGCCAGACAAATAAAGAAGCATGTTTGTACCATACAAATTAATGAGAGGTCATAGTCAAGACTCACAAAAATAATTACACCAGGTTAAGGGAATCATGCTTTGGGAGAGTAAGAATTTTAATTAGAACAGTTATTGAGTTCAAATAAGGGTTTCTGTCTGTAATTAGTGAGTAATATCTTTCTGCATTAATCAAAGTCACAAAAAATGCCTAAATTAACACTTTACTTTTCCTGTATTGCTGCAGGTTTGTGGATATAGTGAAGACTGGGTTACATAAGAAACTAATTAAGATTAGAAGGACACATTTTAAAATCTTGGTTTTTTTTCTATCTGATTTAATCTTGGGCACCATACTTGACAGCAATAAATTAGGAGACATTTATTGAATACTTTCTACAAGACAGTTCCAGTTAGAGAACGACACAGCCCAGCAGCTGAGCTGTACATAACACATACATACAGCATGCATTAGGGGATGGATTCTGTTTTGTAATCATTGTCTGTTGTTTTTGTTTTGTTCTTTTAACATTATTGTTCTTATACACCCATGAGAAATAAATGACTTCCCCTAAGTCTTAGGAATTATTTCCATTAGAATACTTGACTGCTATGATTGGAGAAAATAGATTGTATTCACACTAAGAACAGATACTTTTAAGGAGAACAAGTTATGCCCTATTCAGGTATTTGTGCAGTTGGAAAGCCTTAGCAACACACCCCCAAAGCCAATCCCTACTCAGATTTAAAAGCAAGAAATAATTTTCCACATAGAGTACAATGAGATGTATCTGATTTTCACCAGACCTTGAGAATGTTTAGGAACTTGGGAGGAGATAACAAAAAACTCACTCTTACAAATCTCTAATGGACCCATGATGCAGGTAAAACAAAAGAAGCATGCCTCCAACAGATTTGGGGGTTTGATTATATAAATTTTAATGCTAGTATTTTTCTTATACACTTTAGTCTAAGTATAGGACTATGGAATCCCCAATGTATGTCCATAAGTGAATCTCAGCTTTAGTTCTTACCGTTGTCTCTAATCTGGGGTTTTAGTTTGAAATTAACAGGGTACTGGTGAAACTTCAAGATGAGACAAAAGACTGTATGTGGTTACAAGTGTTAGAATTTCCAAGGGCCTTACTGACCCTCTACTCTAGCAGGCTTTTCTCAAGGAGGGTTTGTGACTCTTCCTTGATAAACTGAAACAAATGCCAAGACCTGAAGACTGACTTGCCTTGCTCATTATTTCCTTCTTTCTTTTCTCTTCTTTGCCTTCTTCTTTCTTCCCTTCTTTCCTTTTTCCTTCCCTCCCTTATTTTCTTTTTCTCTTCCTTTCAGCTCTCAAACACTTCTTCCTTAATTCCTCTTTCTCCTTTTTACTTCCTACAAATATTTACTAAATCTTCTCTATGTTAGTTGGAAGTGCAGGCATCAGAGTGTTTCCAAGCACAACAGCTTTATATAAGCCTTTATGTCTTATAGGTGTCCTCTTGTTAGTATTCTTGATGCAGCAGCATGAGAATAGAACACTTATCATGGTTCTCAGACACACTGCATGTAGGAGCACACCCCTTTAAACTATATGCAGGAGTAGGCGTGACCATGTAAACTCTGCATGTGACAGGTGCCCTTATAAGCCAAAACCCTGCCTTGTTCTCTGTCTCTTTGTCTCTCTATGCATCTCTGTCTCTGTCTCTCTCTTTCTGCACATTTTTCATGTGTGCTGAATCATGACCTGTTAATAAACTCCAGTGTGGGTTACTGGTATTTGTGATCAATTCTTGAGTGCATTAATATATCTTTCTTAGCTCAAACATAACCTCATCTTAAATATTCCATAAAGATATAGTTCCTTTGAATGACTTAAAAATTGTTTGGAACTCCATTAAGATGAATGTAAAAATGTAAAAAGAGAGCCAGTCACTTTTATCCATGGAGGAGCCATGTAAATGCTTCATAGAGTAAAATGCAACTCCAACCTGAAGAATTTCCATGGCTTTGTGAATACTTTGGGTATGCTTTTCTGGTTTCCCGTGGCTTTTACAATTATGTAATTTTTTTACATAATTTAGGAAGATCATTTAGGGGATGAATTTTGAAAACATATATTGAAATGCTAAAACCTGAGGGTTTCCTTTCCTTCCTAAAACATCCAATCTTTATTAAGGCTAACTGCTCTTATTTCCAAAGATAACTTTGAAAACTTAACTGAAATTACATAATTGTTGCCTGATTCTGACACATAGGTCAATATGGGGATGTAAATGAGGACTTGGTGGTTAAATAAAAGACAACAAACTGTATAAAACTGAAATAAAATTTAAGAAGAAAACAACCTGTGAGAAGACACATAGAGAACAAGGGTGGGTCCCTGCATAGCTAGTTTTAGAACTGGAAGGTCTGAGACAGCACTCCTGCTTCTGAAGCCAGTACAAACACACACACATACACTGCTATAAACTTCCAGATAATTAGGCATTTTTTATGGTAAAACATAAATTCATCTGCTGCATTTACGTTCTTTCAAGATAATGAGCATTTTTTTTTTCCTCAATGGATGGTTTGAGGCATTGGAGTTTTCTAGGGATAAAATTGAGAATAGGGCAGAGGATCTTTTTTTTTTTTCTGCCAAATTGCCAACTAATTAACTTGTCTGTTGTTGTTGACTTCTTAAACTATGTGAAACATGAAAAACAAGGTATAGGTTTTTTAACAGGTTTGCTTCTTATATGTATGTAATAACAATTAATGAAAAGGAGGCCATAAATCTAAAAGGAAACAAGGCGGGTATATAAGAGATGGGGAGAAAAAAATGGAAGAGGGGAATGATATAACTATAATTATGTTGTATTTTATATAGTATAAAACATATAATAATTATAACATATATTTATTTTATAGTATATATTTATACATTGTATAAATATATATGTTATATTTTATATATTATAAATTATATATAATATGTTATATTATAATTATAATCTCAAAAATTAAAAATAAAAACAAAGCTTCACATTTTCTTCTCATTTGAAGTATATCACAGAGAAAGGCACAGAGGAAATAGTCTCACTACCTCCTAGAATCTAGTTTATGACAGAAAATAGGCATATTGGTTTGGTCCACAGTGTGGGGTCCCAGAGCTGTAATGTACACCTGATTTATGTAGAAGAGGTAAAGATATAGCAATATTCATTTTCTGTGAAATTATCTTTAGGGTTCTCTCCTCTCACATCTTAGGAAATTCTGTTTATGTTAATATTCCTATATTAAAGATCTTCCTGAATAAGTAGTGTATGGCATACTGAAAAACATAAAATTAAAAAGTCATTTTGTATAACAATGTTTGGTGATTGGAGAACTCTCTTCAGGAAGTAGTTTCCATGCCATCATGCTAGACATTATAAAATGAAATAATGACAAAAGTCACTTTCCTTCTCTGCTGAAGTACATATATAGATGTATGAAAATCATACAAATGCAGAATACTGAAATATCTTAAGAACAAAGAAGAAAATTTCTAGAGTATTGTATGGGAAGTAAGTTAAGGAAAGATCACTTACATAAGACAACTTGAGCTGAGATCCAGAAGTTAGAAGAGTATCCATGCAAGTGGGAAACATGGGAAGGGATGTGAGTCAAGAGTGACAGCTTGCAAAACCTTGGAGTCTTTCAGCATTTTAAGAGGGCATCTGTAGTTAAGCAGTTGGTAATAGAAGCACTCAGCCCTCCTTTTATTACTGCATCATGAACAGACATTAGCTTTCTTTGGCTTCATAGTAAGAGACCTGAAGGGTTGGGGTCTGTGAAAGAGGTCTTTAGGGAAGAAAAGAGAAAGACAAAATAAGGCTGAGAGAGACACCAGGATCCAAATTCTCCAAGTTCTCAGCACTGCAAGGAAAACTGCAGGCAGCACTGCAACAGAAGCTAAGGTTTTCTTTGGAGTGCTTCATCCTTAGCTTCTTCCTTCCAACTCCAGGAGAAATCATTAGCAACTTTGAAGGGTTCTGGTCTTCAAATAGAGAATAAGTCAAGATAGATTCCAAGTTTGTACAGCATAGTCTATATGGCATTCTTGATTACCAAATGAGGTAGTAATGTGAGTAGTATTGTCACTAGACATATGTCCCTGGGAGATACATATATCTATATACACAAACTTGAGCGTATGCTAGTAAAAAGCATTTCAATCCTCAATGCTCTTGGCTTGCATTCCTCCCTTGGCTGCTCTCAATGATGGACTGTTACCTGTAGGATAAAACACTTTGGGTTGTTTTTGTTCAAGATGTTTGTCAGAATAACAGAGAGCCAACTAGAACAACAAAGGTGTCTGTATTTAAAAAGAGTAAAGACACTTATACTCAGTTTTCCCCATAAGCCTGATTATATAGGATATATAAAAATAGAAAAAAAAATCAAATTGTTGGCAGGCCATCAACCATAGCCATAGTAATTAGCCTTACACTGCTGCACTGCCTTGTATGAAATAGCCTGGATTATTACACCAGTTTAGAGAAATATTAGGAAAGCAAGGTTATGTACCAATATCTCCTACTTATAGTACACTATGTACTAATTAAACAATTATTCTGCCTGTATATTTTCACTTATTATCTGACAAAACTTGTTTTTTTTCTTTAAAACATCAAAGGTTAATACTGGGATAGGCAAATATAACACACTTATATAGTTAAAAAGAGTAACTTTCCCACTGAGATTACCTTTATAAAAATGCAATACACTCAGTTACAAGTACCTAGTTAGTTTGTGTGATATTTAGCTACAGAAACATTTAGTTCATATTTTTGAGAATAACTGTACATAAAGTCCGACTTCAATACTATGAAAGATTTTGTCGCAGAATGAATCCTTATGCATGGAAAGTCAGTATCTGTCAGTGTTTATCATATGGCGGTTAGCTTGAAGATGTGGGAATTACAGTAGCTCATTTCAGCTGAGGCTCTAATGCCTCAGTGAAGAAGTAACAATCAAGAAGTTTACTCAAACCTAAGTGTGTTGCCCTCTGGTTTAGTACCATGTTAGTTAAAAAAATGGAACAGTTCAATCTACTGGAGCAGGCAGGCAGACAAGAGGGATGTCCTACAAAGGCAAAGAAGACTTCACCATCAGACAAAGAAAGACTGACATTTTCCTCTGCAGAGATCAGAAGGTAGAGCAGACAATATGCTACTTCATAAACTGAGTAATACTGAACTGATTTTCTTTAGAGAAAGAAAAGAAGGAAGAGGAGGAGATCTACTTACATGAAAAAAATGGAAAAACCATAAACATTAGGATCATATTACAAGTTCACAAGTATACAGTAAGGTTTTCACAACTGTCCAAACTTTATATGCAGTGAACATTTTACTAAGTCAGGGTTAGCTTCTCCTTTCCACACACTCTCTATGTAATGCTTTGTTGTGAACTCCTGCATTTATTTCTTTATACATTTCTGTTGTTTGGTACTAATCTCTGTCCACCTGTTTTCTGTCCAGCTCCTTTGTTCTGTCCTACTTTGCCAATTATTGGTCATGATCAATGACCAGCCATGTAATTTAATATAATGAATATGCTTGAGATAGCAGAAGTAAATTCAAGTAAATGCAAGATGTCACATGATTCCTTCTCTTATCCCTGCTGACTCTTTGTTATCCAAGCCACACCCTCTGTTATCTTCACCTACTCACTCTGCTTTCCCTGCCTACTCCATCTGTTATTCCCACCCATTCCCTTTCTTATCCCTACCCACCCCCTTCTTTTTCTCTGCCCACACCCTTTCTTTCCCTGCCTATCCCTTCTATTCTTCTAATCCACTCCCTCTGATTCTTTAGAGGGATGTCTCTTGTCTCTGCCTGTTGTTCCAGTGCATTCACCAGGGTTCTTCGCTGTGGAGCCAAGCCTTTATGGAATTAACACAAAATCCCTTAAATACTAGTAGCTGAACTGGAGCTACTTGAAGACTTTTAGTCTTGTGTATGTGGTCTAACGGTTAAGGAAGGTCCTCCTGTTCACTCCTGTACTAAAGTACTGTTTCTTTTTAAAACATTTTTAAAAAATACTACTCTTTTTGTGTATGGATGTGTATATCAAATGAGTGAAGGGAATAGGGCTCCCAGGAACTTAAGTACAGCAAATTGTATGCCACCTGACCTGAGTGTAGGCAAGCAAACCTTACCAACAAAACCTAAGAACTATGTAGGTAAAAAAAAAAAAGTTACATGCATATATGCAATCATCTCAACATAAAAAAGAGCCTATATATAGTGGTTTTATTAGGATTCTCTAAAGAAACAGAACTGATATCAGTTCTACTATAGATAACTGATGAATAACCAGTTATATTATATATTAGAGTAGCTTAAAATCTATGATCCAAGTGTTCTATGAATGACTGTGTCCTGATAGAAAATCAAAGGATCCTGACATTTTTCAGTACACAAAAGTGGAAGAAGAGATTTTTAAACACCAATGAAGAAAGGAATGTGTTACATAAACAGTACAGATAAACTTGAGCAAGAGTGAAGACAAAGAGCCAAAGCTTTCTTCTTCCACATTCTTTTAGATAGACTGCCAGCAGAAGGTGTGGACCAGTGTAAGGTGGGTCTTATGACCTCACATGATCTAAATTTAAAGGGTAGGTTTTCACCTCAAATAATTCAATCAAGAAATCTTTATCACAGTTGTGCTCAACTCCTTGGCTTTCATATAATTCCAAATGTTTGTAGTCAAATTGAAAACCAAGATTAGCTGTCGCAAGTCCACCACTTGTGAACTTGACATACAATCAGATCTCCCTATATCATGTTTAATTTCCAGATGAAACAATAACAAAGTAATAATAATGCCTAATGCTATATAACTGGGCCATGTACAACTGGAAATACACTACACATTTTAGAATGGGTGGCAGGTCCCTTGAGGGATATTCTTTTAATATCTCTTAACATAAAAAATGATAACTACTAATATTATTTCAACTGATGTTATAGTACATAATAAAAACATGGAGGAAAAAATACATACATATCTGTTATATAATCCTCATTTCTTCAACTGACTACATGGCCTTCGTTGGTCTTTATAACTATCTGCCTCTAGTACACATTCTGTATTTCCTACACCCTCAGAGAGCACCTCAATAGGTCTTGATTTTTTTCTGCAGGAGTGACCAATACCTTCATGCCTGAGGAGTATGTGCCTATTTATTGATCTACCTAGACTGGGTTGTTGTAGTTTCCCATTGACTTTAGTCACAGGACGTGATCCCATCACAAGATACACTTAAGGATCTCCTGAACTCCTGACAGAATCTTTCTTACCTACATTGTAAAGAAAAAATGTAATTTCTATTTGGTGGACCCTAACAAGGTTACTTCTTTCTTAGCCTATTGGCTTAAGGCTATCAGAAGCCCCAAATGGACAAAGGACATCTAACTTTCCAGTTCAATGGAATGTTTGTTGTGTCTCCTGGCTGGAGCAGCCCCCAGGCTACTCCCCAGAATAAAAACATCTAGGCCACCAAAACTTAAGTTAGCCCAAACAGGAAACAAAAATTTTCCTAGTAGGTCTTTAGGGTTGATAGTGAGTAGATACCCTTTTACTGCTTGATTCCCAGACCCTTGAATTCTGGCTTGTTAAAGAAACTAAGGAACAATGAATGCTGATTCAAAGCATGTACTGCCCAGCCTCCCATGCATTTGTCCCTTTATTTGCATTTTTAACTATGTTTTCAAAAGTTCATTCCATTATTCTATCATGCCAGCTACTTCAGAACATTAGAGATCTAGTAGGACCAGTGGAATCCAGGATCATGGGCCCACTGTCTCACCTCTCTGGCAGTGAGGTGAGTTCCTTGGTCAGAAAAGAAACAACAGAAGTTTCTAAAGGGTGAACTCATTAAAATAGTAATGATATGAAAAGGGAAGACATTAATTTTCTATGAAACAATATTAAAATCTCATGTTTTTATGTTGTGATTGTTGCTTTAATGCATGTAATATTTTTGAAACAAAATTCTTTGCTTTTTTAAAATAGAGATTGCTTTCTATACAACTGTTTCCTTCAACTTTACTTTTCAATTTTTTCCTACTAATTCCATTAAACTTATTAATCAAAATGGTGCCTTCACTTCAGGTATATGCCAAAGGTGAACTGAGTTCAAACAACTTAGTATTACTAAATATTTTATCTTTCATTTACCATGACAATAATGAAGCAGAATAATAGTCAATAAAATGTGCTCAAAAGTAATTAAGCAAAGGTCTAGGTATCCATAAAATTGTAGCTTATATACTACCAAAACTTGGTTACAATAAAAAGAATGGACAAAAATACAAAGAATAAATTTTATCATGACTAGCATCAGCAAATTCAGATATGAAGATTATGTTTTTAAGTTACTGTTCTAGCACCAGAGTTACTCTAACCTCTCTAATCTGAGAAGGGAAGTAAAAGTACAGGAGGCAAAGCTCAAGAGGTAGAAATTTTTAGAGCATTTGTTCTCAGTCTTCCTAATGCTATGACACTTTAAGATGATTCCTCATGTTGTCATGACTTCAGCCATAAAATTATTTATGTTATAACTTCATAGCTGTAATTTGCTACAGTTATGAGTCATAATGTAAATATCTGATATGCATGATGGTCTCAGGTGATCCCTGTCAAAGGGTCACTCAAACACCAAAGGCAATGGCTCTCTAACTGTGGCTCATTACCCTTTTAGGGGGTCCCATGTCTAATATTTTCATTATGATTCATAACAGTAGCATTATTATACTTATGAAGTAGCAACAAAAATAATCTCATGGTTGGGGTCACTACAACATGAGAAACTGTATTAAAGCATTTGCTGCAGTAAGAAGGTTGAGAACCAATGTTTTAGAAAACAATGTTTATCAGGGAAAGTTAATAACTTGCTTCATCCCAAAATGATGGAGGTCTGGCAAAAGAAATGATCATTTTCTCCTTTCCTAATCCTAAGAAAAAGTATTCTAAAGAATGAGTTACCAGCCAGTTTTTGTTACAACAAATATTGTGAAAACAAGGCATTTATTTTTATTATACTTTCTTTTGATAATCATAATTCTTTTTGGCACATACTAAGGCAACTAATAAATAAATAAAGTAAACAGACCTTAAGCCAGAGTTCAAGAGAAAGATCTTTTGGAAGATTTTAATGAATGAATTGGTAAGTAAAGTAACACCAGAAATGAAAAGGTATTCTTTGTCGTAGACCGTTCCACACTTCAGAGACTGTCTTATATGCTGGAGAAGGAGTTGAGAATTTTATATGTTATCGTATATCTTAGTCTTAGAAAAAAGACTAAGACATATTTTCTCCAACAAGGCCAACTAAGTATATATCTTAGTCTTAGAAAAAAGACTAAGACATATTTTCTCCAACAAGGCCACACCTCCTAGTAATGCCATTCCCTATGGGCCTAAAGGAGCCATTTTTATTCAAACTATCACAGAGACCATTTGTAACAGCTGGCGTTTTTTTATGCCATGTGTTTTATGTTTCTGGGTGAGTGGCAGCTGAATGATGATAAAGAGAATAGATTTTAGCAGCTTTAACCAGCAGTGCTTTTAGAGCACACTGTAAACTTGAAGCTTTGTGGGTACAGAGCTTTATGTTTCCATCTCCTGGTTTCAGTTCTAATAAAATACATTCTTTCATTGAATCTTTTCTTTAAAATGTAATAATTAGACAATAATCAAGCAATAAACCAACAGGTGGTTTATTTAGAGACTGCATGTTTCATCAACTAGCAAACACATGTGTTCTACAGTGATATTAATTGTAAATCATTTATTCTGATCTGACCAACAAAGTACTATTACTCTAAGCAATTCCCCTGAGAGGTAAGGATGACTTTGTTATGCAAAATGTCTTAGTAAAGCTTGATGCTAGAATGACATTTCACTGGATTGGCACTTTATTCTGCAGTGGGTAGAGCAGAAGTCCTGCTCTGTGGGTCTTCCTACCTAAATTCCAGTCTAGAATATCCTTTCACATATAGTCAGAGGTGTGTCTCCTCAGAGTTTATTGTCACATTGACCATCAATATTAAGTCACTATAGTGTGGGTCATCAGTTTTCCAGCCCAAGCTTGTATTTTGTTTCTTACCATCATAGTATACAAGCCAGGACAGCCTTCTGAAATCCACACATCGATCATCAGTCTTTTGAGACAGCGCTGTCATTCTTTCTCTTCTCTATGGCATGTCATCTTCAGTATCTGCCACACAAGAGACTATCACTTTGTGCTAATTAAGTTTTCTTTCACCCTCCAACTTTCATTCCTATGATATCTAATCTCTATGGGGTTTACATTTAATTTCTCCCTTCTCTTTGCCTTCACTAAGTCATATTTCTATTCCACCCATGAAGCTGCAGGATGTGGCTGCCAGTCTAGTGAGAACACTCTGTGAAGGACCCTAGGATGACAGAATTATCAAGACTGAATCATCAGTTTCTTAAGCATATGCCATACAACAAATTCACTTGCTTAACTCTTCAAGCATTTTTGGTTTCTGTGATGGCTATTCTTGGCTATCAAACTGTTTAAATCTTGGTTATCAAACTGTTTATATCTGGAATGAACTTTAACCCAGAAATGGAAAGCACACTTGTGATTTGATTTTGAGGCTGGAAGACACATCTTTAATCTAGGCTATACCTTTCATTAAAAACCCATATAAGGACAGTAGAAAAAAGAAGGGTTAATTGTGTTCCTCACCTGCTTGCCCTTACCAGTTCAACACATCCATTTCTTCACTGGTAGTGATGTTTTTGGGATTCCAGCTTGGACATCCAGCCTGGTACTACTGAGCAACTCCTAGATTCCTGGGCTTTCTGTTTACTACTAGCCATTGTTAGACTGTAACTCATTCCAATAAATTTATACATATATATGTATAAATATATACACAAATTCAATATATACAATAAATTTATATAGGTATATAAAGAGAGACAGGCTCATTCCATAAATTCAGTGACTCTAGAGAACCCTGACTAAAATGTTTCCTTGTCTCTTCTTTTCAATTTTCTTATATTTTAAAATATCCTTTGGACTTACTTTCTACATTCATGACCACCAACTACAGCACATTAGACTACAGCTTGGCCCTTTTGGAAACCTGATATAAACTCCTATCTTGTAACTAGAGTTCAAGATTCTTAACAGAGCATTCAAGGCTTATTAGCATCTGTTTCATAAGTCCTTGTGTTTTCCCAAGTTTTTACTTACCTCAATCTACAGTGCTCACCAGATGATTTAGTTAACTATTCCCTATAAAATGACAAGAGATAACCATCTGGGACCCTGTTACCGACATTACTTGGTAATTTCATTTGCATTACCTTCATATATATATATATATACATATATATATGTATGTACCTTCATACAATATATATATATACATATATATCAGGAACTTTCTACTCTATTAGGTTTCCTCACTATCCCCAAAATATCTCTTAATTTTAGCTATCTCTCCCATATTTTCTCTCACAGTCCCTCTCTTCTCCTGCTTTAAACTTTATCTGCCCATTCCAGCCTCACCCAATCCATCTATAATTATCTGCTCTATTTCCATTTCCCCAAGAACTGTCAGACTGCTTTCTATAAGGGCTGCATAAACTTTCACTCCCATCAGCAATGGATGAGTGTTCTCTTTACTCTGCATCTCAGGCAGCATGAGATGCCACTTGTGTTATTGCTCTTAACCAATCACATAGGTGTAAGATAGAATCTCAAAGTACTTTTGACTTGCATTTCCCTGATGGCTAAGGTCGTTTAACATTTCTTTCAGTTCTCAGCAAATTTTGGGGTTTTTTTCTATTGAATTTTCTGTTTAGATCTGTGCCCCATTTTAAATTGAGTTATTTGTTTTCTTGCTATCTAGTTTCATGGTTCTTTACATATTTTGCATATTAGCCCTCTATCAGATATGAAGCTGCTAAAAGAAATAACAACTTTTTTTTCACTGTATTGGCTATGCTTTGACCTAATGACTGTGCCCTTCACCATGTAGAAACTTCTCTGTTTCATGGGGTCATATTTATTAATTGCTGATCTTAGTACTAATGTTAATGATGCTCTATTCAGAAAGTCTTTTTTCCTGTGCAAATGAGTTCAAGACTATTCCCCACTTTCTCTTCTGTAATATTCAGTGTATCTAGTGTTATGTTTTTATGTCTTTGATTCATTTGGCATTCAGTTTCTGCCAGATGATAAGTATGAGTTTATTTGGATTCTTCTATAAGCAGCCATCCAGTTTGTCCAAGACCATTTGTTCAAGACACTTACAATAATGAGATTGGGTTATATCTAACTGAGTTTTTGACCAATGGGGCTCCAGAAAATCTACAAATAGCACAAGCTGTTTCAAGAGTATAGATTGTTCTTTACAAATTGATAGCAAGGCTTCATTGCTCAATACAACACCTGCACAAGTCATTAAACATAGAGATGTCAAACTGGTACCAACATAGAACATATGTCAAATACTTAAAAGCAGGCCTCATTTTCAGGAGTAGTTGACCAACATATAATAGACTCAACAGGTATTTTTTGTATGTGCTTTTATTTGATTAAAGTTTTATTTTCCTGTATGTTATTTTATTTTGTTATTTTAAGGAAGAATTTAAAGTTGGGAGGATAGGGAGGAGGAAAGAAAATCTGGAGGGAATTAGGAGAGGCAAAAAATATGATAAAAATATACTTTAATTTAAAAATGTTTTAAATAATTAAAAAGAAAAATGTAGTGGGATATAGGTGTTACTTAAGGGAGCTTCAGTAGCCTCTAAAGATCCAGACCCCAATGCGGTATGGCCACAGGAACTCCCCTTCCTTTTGGTTCCTTGTTGCGCGCAACCTTGTCCTGCAAGGAAGACTTGACACCCAGGCTCTTCTTTCAGCAGTTTTATTCAGGAACCTTGATTAATTTTCTGACTTCTGACTTACTTACTTACAGAGACTGACTGACTTCTTAAATCTTCTCCATTCTTCTCGGGGAAAATCCGCCTGCAGCCTAAATAGCCTCTTGGCAGCCAACCCCAGTACGCCACGTGGGCACCACCAATAGGTCCAGGTATGCAGAAGCAAGCCAGATCCTCAGCCTAGCCATATAAGGAATTGTTTGTCACTGAGAGCACTCACCATGTAGAAGGTGGAGGGTGGATGTCAGCGCCATCTTTAAGGCATGGTTACACGCAGCTCTCCACAGTTCCTGCTTTCCTCATGAGGGGATTGAATCATCTGTTTTGGGACAATTCACTCTCCAAAATTGTCTTAAGGTCCAATTTGTGTCAGTGAGTATTTCTATAACCCCTTCATAAATATTAATCCTTGTATAATATATTACAATTAAATATTTCTGTCAACAGAAAAATAGATTCTTTATTCTCTTTATTCTCACTTTTACTTTAGCATTTCTCTGCCTGTTATTTCCTTAAGTCTTCTCCTGTGACTGTATTCACCATTGTCTTCTTCACCTGCTCTGGCAACTTTTCTTTTTGCAGTTGTTTCAGCATTGTTGGTACCTAGACTCTGGGTTTCTCACTGAATTATCCACTGTGCTTCTGGAATAGCTTCACTCCTTACCCTGTAAATTCTGAAATCAGAAATCATTGGTGGAAAAAAAGATATCTTGTCTGTTACAGGTTCCACATTGGTGGAATGGACCATGTATAGACCAATACAAGACTAGATCAAAGATTTTAACACCACCTGCAAAAATAATTAAGGCATTCACACTGAGTTTTAAAAAGGATTTGTAAAGCCATTTGAATTGAAGACAACATTTCAAAAACATTTGCAATTTTCCTTATCCATTGACAATTATCATGGCCTGGAAAATCAGCTTTAAATAGACTCTCAAATGAGTTTATAATTTAAAAAATAAAAAATACTCTTATTTTTTGTGTTGTAGATTGAATATAAATATGTTCCCTATAAGTTCATACATTTGAACATTTGATCCCAAGTTAGGGGAAAAATTTGGCAATTTGTAGAACCTTTGATAGATATGGTCTAGCTAGAAGAAATAGAATGCATTAACTGGGGCAAGGGCATACCTTCACAGTTATGGTTGATGTGATTCCTGTTGACTTTTCATTTCCTGGGCCACTCAAATGTGAATAAACAGCTTCCACAATCCAGCTACTAGGCTATGAGCTCCTCATCCTTGTCTGATCTCCCAACTTTGCTGTTTTCTCAAAACCCCAAATCTTTCTTTATCTCAGTTGCTATTCATCAAATATTTGTTGCATAGGTAAGAAAGTAATACAGCATGTTTGAAGAGTTCTGTTAGAGAACACCCTTCCAAGTATCTCTTAAAAATGTCTAATACAGATGTTCTCATTCTCTGTCCTCACATTCCCCAGTATTTCCTAGAGGGCTTTTCAACCCTTGATAGACAGAATCCAAGTTTTCCAGCTGAGCTATTTCCCAGCTGTTCCGGTGAGACTCAAATTTTGAATACAGAATTAAGAGTTGCTTATGGGCAGCTCATAAAAGCAGGTTCCAATTTCCCAACTAGCTACAATGCTGTATCTCAAAACTTTTCATGGTGAGTAAAGAGCGACAGTCAGTGTGACTTAGTTTCTCAAGTAGACCTTCAACCAAATTTGCAGTCATTGGCATCCCTTCACATCTTGTGCAAAGAAAACTTCATTACTAATTTTTTTCTTCCACTGGATGATAGCTCTCATTGTACATACTACATTGTTCCTGATACAGCCAAGAACTACTGAGTCTCATACTACTGATATTCATGCTTTGCTTGGCTCCTACCTGAATTAATGTAACTTTATAAAAATGTATTGTAGAGGAGTAAACAGATGAATCTTGATGATACAGATTTATCTTTCTTCTGTCTTGCTATGGCAGATCTCATTTCTTGGAATATATACACTATGGTATATATGTATATGGTCAATTTGTTAGAGATATTTCTACTTGAAGAAAACAAATGATGTATGTAAATGGATAGGGTATGTCTTTATCAGTAGTTTCAAAACTGCTTCTGAAGGTATGCATGTTTTCAGTTTAGTTGTGTCATTTTCATTTATGTAAGTGGACATCTCAGAATTAACTATGGTCAAGCCTCAGTCGAAAGAGATTCTTGGTAATGACTGTTTAACATAATAAATTTTAAAAATATAATCAAGTCACAGGATTTAACATCTTTCTGTTTTTCTTTTTCTTTAAGCCTGTGTCTGAAGCCTTTTATCTTTTGGCATCAAGTGCATAAAATAATTCTACACATATTCTACACATAAATTCATATATATGTACGTACATATTCATATATGGGAACATATTGCCAAAGCATCATTCTTTACATTTGCAAGTTTATTATTTTTAATCTTCTATATTATTTTCCCCTTATACCTACTTTCCATCTCTTATTTTTGTTCTTCCTCAGGTAGTTTTGAACACTTGACCCCTTACTCTGCCTTGTTGGATGCTGGCATTATAGCATGTACTATCATGTCTGGCTAAGTTCCTTGTTTCTTCATGCCCTTTCCTGATTTCATGTGATAGTGGAAGTAGTAAAGAACATAATCACGGTAGTAACAGAATTTCAAGAGATATATTTTTCAATGTCTATCATGAAATGGATTCATTGAATGGAAAATTCTCCAAATCCCAGAAGTAAAATTTCACACTAGTAAGACATCATAGTAATTTATGATTCTTTTTCGTTTAAATTCTTAGAAGAAGATAAGGAAAGGAACAGGTCATTTTCTTACCCTACATGGGAACATGCCAAGCCAAAAGAACTTTCTGCAGCTTCCACTTCCCTCCTCACTGATTTGTTCTTACCTGCAAAACTCACATTACTAATGGATCAATATAATTGAAACATTAGAGATTTTCTGTTCATTTGTTTTTACCCAGCTTCCATTTAATCATTTCTATCAATGAATTATAAAAGACATATGATGAAGCTATTATGAAAAACTGTCTCAAGCTCTTAACATTCACCCACAATTTCACATGTGTTGCACTGTGATGGACAAAATTATCTCAAGACATTGTCCTTTTGTGACAGGAAATGAGCTCATGCTATTTTCTAGTGTTTCAGGTGTCCATGTTAATCTGAGGTGAGCTAACCAGGTTTGGCACCTAGAAGGAGGCAGCTAGAGAAGCAGCAGAACTAGAGGGGCCAGTGTTGAGCCACAGGGTTCCAGGACCTGCTCCTGACAGGAAGATGATCTACTAATGACAGTGGGGGTGGCTTCACTGGAGAAGACCTGGGAAACAGTGCACTATATCAAGAACAAAGGAGAAGGCAGGTTGAAGTGGAAAAGAAGAGAATGCAAAATGAGGACTAAGGCTGCAATGATCAAAAGCAAGTTAGAATATGGCTCACAAACTGGGTCAAGACCAACTGTTCAGAGTGAAGGCTGTGAACAGCAAGGGAGAGCTCAAGTCCTGCTTTCATGTGATGCTCAGTGTGCAGTCCTGAAGAGAGGATGGAGCCTCAAGGGCTGAAGCACAGCATAGTTTCACAGTATGTTTATGAAGCAGACCTTATTACTGGATGCAAAACCTTTCTAAATGTTGAAGCACATTGTACTTTTACTAGATTATTTTCCAGCAATTTTACACATGTGTGTCTATAGCAGGAAAAATATTGTAATGGAAATGAGACAATTGGAGGACTTTTGTCCATTTTGTGTTTTGTCTGTAGATATTCTGCCATCACTATTTGCTTACTAATTAGACATCATACTTTGCCTGCTAATCAGACATCATCATGCTTTCATGATTGACTCAGATGGTTCTGTACTTATGATTCTTTTTATTTATTTATTTATTTTTATAGAATAAAGTCTTTTTTTAATCCATATATTCCATTGTTCCAACTCCCTTGCCCCTCCCAACCCCTTCTGGTCAGCCTTAAGCCTCCCTCCTCCCCATTCCCTCATCCCCTAGCCAGAAAGGGCAAAAGGTCCCCAGGTAAATTAGCTCAGCATCCATTTAGGCAAATCCGATTTCCTCATTCTAATAGCAAAAGTCATACACTTTGGGCTTTACAGTTTACATGGATAACTGATTGATGTCTGTGGGTCAAAGTTGGGGTTTTCAAAATCTGCATTAGGAATATTTCTACATTTAAAGCCATGTCCACATCAAATCTAAAAATCCTCAAAATGCTTGCTAGGTATATTTTTCTACAAAACCTGGTCGCATCTGAAGGTGTTTACATTACATCATCAAATTTCCCATGATTCTGAAACTTTATGTTAGATTAAAAACACTCTTGGGCTGAAGAGATGTCCCTTTGGGTTAGAGTTAGGGTCTTGCCACAAAAGCAGGAGGGCCTGAGTATGGCACTATCCATGTAAAATGCCAGGTATGCAAGCCTGTACTTATAACATCAATGTTGATACACAAAAATTGGGAGAACCATTGAAGCTTCCTGGCCATGAGCCTAGCTCTAAGATCCATAATAGTCTCTGTATGAAAAGAAAAAGCAGAATGCTAGAACAGGATGCTAAACATTCTTCAGTGACCTTCACTCCCACACACATATGCATTCTCACATATACCACATACCAACATATAGAACAGGCTTTTTATATAGTCAGCCTATACAATTAGGATAATAATTGTATCAGAAAGATTCTCTTTGTGTTAAACTCTACATATATTATTCTGTTAACTAAGAACACCCCAAAAGATAAAGAGCTAAATACAGGAGAAGAAGCTACAGTTATTTCACCACAAGATGTATCTCTAACACAAATATAAGACACTCTGCAGAGCATTGAAATAAATTGGTCTTATAAAATTACTTTGGAAACACTATTCTTCCATCCAAAGATAAGATGTATGTATGAAGAGTTAAAAAACAATATGGGTAAATAAACCAAGCAATGCATCTAACAGTAAATGATTAATTAGGCAAGGAGGCCCATAAGCAGTGAGTTCTGTAGTGTAGACAAGAGATTAATCAGGATAGGAATGAACTGCAAAGGTTCACTGGAGTGCATAGTACATGTGAGAGTCTTTAAAAATGGGTAGAATTGTTAAAGATGTAGAGGAAAAGAAAAAGCGTTTGGGAAGAGAGTGAACATGAAGAGTTAAGAATAAGATAAGAAATTATTTATAAAACAGATGAGAACAGGCAGGCATCTGGAAGGAAGATGATATAGGATAATGTGAATATAGCATAGACATTTTTGTATATGTTTGAAAATGTCATAATTAAACCTGTTATTATGAACAATTAAGTATTTTAATGAGAAACATTAAAAATGATTATTCCTTTTTTTTCTAGGAGGATATAAGCAGTACCTCTAAAAAATATGAAAGTGGCTCCCAACATCTGGATTCTCTTCTTAGATATTAGATGTTTCTAATCAATAGCATTCATGCTAAATGTCATAATGGGCAGGTTTTTAGCTTCTCTGCACATTCCTTCTTGAACCCCTGCTCCATCTCCCCACTTTCCAAGGAATTATTCAACTTTTATTATCTTAAAGATTATTGGTTATTTTTACTACTATGTCTCAGTAGTGCAACTTGAGATTGAGAACTGTAACATTTCCATCAGTTGTTTTATTGCTCACATTTTTTCTTTCTTTTTTTTATTTTTTAATTTATTTTTGAATAAAGTCTCATTTTTAATCATGTATTCCCTTGTTCAGACTCCCTTCTCCCTCCCACTTCTCCCAGTCACTCTCTCTTCTCCTTATTTCTGCATCTCCTCCCAGTAAGGGCAGGAGGTCCCAAGGTCTCAAGGTAGCTTAGTTCAGCATCAACTCCAGGCAAGTATGATTTTCTTATCCTAATATCAAGACTGGGTCAGGTGTCCCTCTGGAGGAATGCACTCCAAGGTGATGGTTCAAGGTGTTTCGGATCCAAAGCTGTTCAGTTGGAAGTGGTTTTCAGCGTATGCTTTGCTTTTTATTTAAAGTCCAATAATGTGTGAGTACATCCCCTGCTTATCGTTCTGGGTTTGTGATACATCACTCAGGAGAATATTCTCCAAATCTATCCATTTGCCTGTGAATTTTAGAATATCATTTTTTCTTACTGTTGAGTAGTACTTCATTGTGTAGATGTAGCACAGTTTGTTAATTCATTCTTCAGTTGAGGGGCATCTAGGTTGTTTTCAGGTTCTTGCTATTATGAAAATTGCTGCTATGAACATAATTGAGTTAATGCTTTTGGGGGTTCAAATGTACATCTTTAGGGTATGTGCCCAATAGTCGTATTGATGGGTCCTTGGGGAGATTGATTCCCAGTTTTCTGAGAAACTGCCATATTGCATTCCAGAGTGGCTGAACAAGCTTATTCTCCCACCAACAATGGAGGAGTGTTTCCCTTGCTCCACACCCTTTCCAGGATTGGCTGTCATTTGTGCCTTTAATCTTAGCCACTCTGACAGGTGTAAGGTGGTATCTCAAAGATGTTTTGATTCACATTTCTCTGATGGCTAAAGATGATGAGCACTTTTTCAAGTACCTTTCAGCCATTTTTAATTCTTCTGCTAAGACTTCGCTTTTTAGTTCTGAGCCCCATTTTCAATTGGGTTATTTAAGGCTTTGGGCTCTAGTTTCTTGAGTTATCTATATATTTTAGAGATCAGTCCTCTGTCACTTGTAGGATTGGTGATAATCTTTTCCCATTCTGAAGACTGTCATTTTGTCTTATTGACTGTGTCTTTGGCTTTACATAAGCTTCTCAGTTTCAGGAATTCCCACTTATTGATTGTTGTTCTTAGTGTCTGTGCCACTGGTATTATATTTAGGAGGTAGTCACCTGTACCAATTGGTTGAAGGGTATTTCCCACTTTCTTTTCTGTCAAGTTCAGTGTGGCTGGGTTTATCTGAGGTCTTTGATCCACTTGGATTTGAGTTTTGTGCAAAGTGATAGGCTTGGATCTATTATTTTAATTTATTCTGGGTTATTATTGTGTGTGTTTCCATATGAAATTGAAATTGTGTTGTGATTTTGATAGGAATTACATTAAAGTAGTAAAATGCTTTTGGTAAGATATCCATGTTCACAAAATAAGGCATACCAATCCATGTGCATGGGAGAACCTTCCATTTCCTGGTTTCTTATTCACCTTGTTTCTTTAATGTCTTGAAATTTCTATTATACAAGTCTTCATTTGCTTGATTAGAGTTACTCCAATATTTAAGACTAATGTGAAAAGTATTGTTTTTCTGTCTTATTTATTAGTATGTTTGCTGTTTGCATATAGGATAGATTGCTGTGGGATATTGCTCTTGTACACTGTAAAGATTTGTCTCATATTAGTTTAATAAAATGCTGATTGATCAGTATGCAGGCAGGAAGTAGAAGCAAGGGAAAAAGAATAGAAAATTTCTCAAATGAGGAAAGGTAGAAAAGCAGAGGCCAGCCAGACACATAGGAAGCAAGATGAGACTGCTAGACTAAGCATGGCTAAACATAGAATTTTATGGTTTAATTTAAGTGTATGACCTCTCTAGTAATATGCTTAAGCTACTGGCCCAACAGTTACTATATTATTAAGCCTCTGAGTCAATTATGTGGGAAATGGCTGCTGTGTATTTGCAAGTTTATGTGCAGAACAGAAACTTCTGACTTCAGAAGATACTAAGATTTTTGTGTTAATTTTGCATCCTGATACTTTATGCAATTGTCTATATGCTGTAAACTTTTCTTGATGGAGTTTTTAGGTTGCTTTATATATAAAGTCTTATCTTGTACAAATAAAGACACTTTGTCCTGATTTTTTTCTATTTGTATTTTCTTGGTCTTCCTAAGATGTTTTATTGCTCATCTTGCCATAAAAACAAACACATTGATCAGTAGAATTATGTTGAAGACACTGACATTAAGTAAACACACCTATGAATACTTGATTTTTGACAAAGCAGAGAAAAATACACATCAGAAAAAAAGGAAGCATCTTCAACAAATGGTGTTGGTCCAAATATATAGCTGCATGTAGAAGAATGCAAATAGATCCATATTTATCATCTTCAAAGAGTTCAACTCCAAGTGGAACAAGAATTCCATTGCAAGACCAGATTCCTTGAATATGATAAAAAATAAAGTGGGTAATAGGGCTGAACTCATGAGCACAGGAAAAAATTTTCAGAACAAAACACTGATAATACAAGCACTAAGGATACCAATTAATAAATGACATCTCATGAAACTAAAAAGCCCCTGTATAGTAAAGAACACTACCGTTTGTGCAAAACAGCAGCTTACAGAATGGAAAAAAATCTTTACCAATTATACATCTGATAGAAGATCAGTGCCTCATTCAGTCCTCATTAGAGCAGTTTCTTCTTGTACTAACTAGTGACTAACACAAATGCCAGCATTGAAGCACTCAGCCCTAAATAAGATGTCTTCATCAAAGTCCTCCCCACAGAGCCCAGTGACCTATACAGAAGAGAGAGTGGAAAGGCTGTCGGAGCCAGAGGTGATAAATGATGTCAAAGGAACAGTGTCTTCCAACACAGCAGGATTAATGGACATATGAAAGCACAGAGACTGTGGCAACAATCACAGAGTTGTGCAGGTTCAAACCAGATGTGGCCCCAGCACTGAGAAGGGGAAGTGGATACAAGCTTCCACTAAACCTAGGAGCTGTCTGCAATTGATACCCATCGATAAAGGAAATGACAGTTGTCTCCAATAGAGTCTCAATGGGTATGTTAACCACACCTCAGGGCAGATCCCATCCCCAGGAGTAGCTGTCCAACACAAAACAACCTCAATGGTATTTTTGCAGATTCTTGTCTCATTTTGCTGTTTGGTCACTTTTTTTATTATTAGTTTTTATTTATTTATAAATTTTGATATTTTGGTTTTCCTGGATTGTTTGTTGTTTTGTTTTTGTATGTGTTCTTATTTTTCAAAGTGAGAGAGAAAGTTCCCTAAGTTGGGTGAGTATGAAAGTAAGGAGGGCTTTTGAAATATTGGGTGAGGCAGCAAGATAAAAATATATAGTATGCAAAATATTTTTAAAAAATAACTTATAAAAGGTTATTGTTTGTATCCGAGATTGATTTATTTCTGGCAGGAAACAATAAAAACCAAACATTTAGTCTTTCCAAATTCTAAAGTGATACTACTTCTCTATAAAATCCGTGATGTGAGCACCACGTTCTTAGGGGATGCTAAAGAAAACATATCTCATAAGAAATATTTTTTTTCTAAAATTGGAGTTTTATAAGGTTATGTGATATAAGCAAACGAAACATTTATGATTTCATTTAGTTTATAACTCAAACTGAAGGTGAGGCACTAAGAATGAGAACATACAAGGAATTTGAGAACAAAATACCCTGAGGCTCAGGCAATAATTTTATCAAATGATTCATAAAATAAGACTAATTGAGGAATGCCATACTCAGTGGAAGATGGACAGGGTCCTGTGGTAGGAGTGAGTATGAGCTTCTCTAAAGATGAGGGAAACTAAGCTTCTATGCTAGAAACCTCATCACATATGACCAATACCATTTAAAGAATATAAGTTAAAGTATATTGGTAGACAATTAAAATATAAAAACAATTATATTGGTATTCTGTTACATCTACTGAAAGATAGAATGCCATTCCCAATATCATTTCTCTCTCTCACTGTCAGGAGTGCTGCAAACTCACCAAGCTAACTGCCATAATGCATACGCAAAGGACCTGCAGCAAACCTGTGCAGCTGTTCTTGGGACTCTTTCTCTCCCATTGGGTTGCCCTGTCTTCTTCTATCTTGTTTTGTTGCTTGGTTATTGTCTCTTGGAAGCCTTGCTTTTCTCTGAAAGGAAATAGAGGAGGGAGCGGATCTGGGGAAAAGGAAAGGTGGGGAGCTAGGAGGAGTTGAGAGAGAGAAACTGTAGTCTGCTGTATTGTATGAGAGAAGTATCTGTTTTTAAAATAATTGCTTTTCCATTCTCTGCAAGGAAACAGGATCCAAAGATCTTCAAGTGTATTGTACAGTTTCACTAGCTTGTCCTTTGGATATCTGGAAGGAATAGTCCAACTATTATCCTCTGAGTTTCTTCTACAACATTCTACTGTTAAATCTAGATAGAGATAGAAAAAGAGCAATGGAAGTCACTATCCTGAGCTACAAAACAAGGAAAAACAGTATAGGGAATGAGTAAAAACATAATGTTAGAAGAAAGAGGATTAAAGAAGTGAATATATTAGTAACTTGCCTCTTAGACACTCATCATTGGGAAAAGTCAGAGAAACTTTTAGAAAGACCAGTATTTAAGGTCAGTATACTGCCAAGAAGATGTGACAGTTTTATACAGAAAAATAGATACCACATCAATGCCCATACTCCTTAGCTGAATCATCATCATCACCAGATGACAAATAAAAGGATTCATCTCTAGTCCCAGCAACTCTGAACTTAGTAGGTGGTATACTTTATCATAAATGTTTTTTGTTCTTGGGTAAGATTAAATTTTCCTGCTGTATTCATGTGAGGCTTTGTCATGGCATGTCTTTTGTTTAATGAAATATATCTAGAAAAGAAGTAGTTAATTCCAAGAGGTAGATGTTCTCTATTCTCTTTGCAGCTTGACTAGCATCATTTGGGTAGAAGTTAATTTATCAGTTGGGATCCTGCTGTGAAATTATATGGGTTGGAGGCACAAGCAGCCAAGATACAAATGAAATAGAATTTGTGATCTTGGGAGCCTTTGAGGTTACTTGCTGCGGTAGTATAGCACAGTCTCTTCACATTGGTTCAAAACACTGGAGATTATATTCCTGTTTCCCTGAATTAGAAACTGATATTTGCCTCTGCTATTTTGGGTTCCTCTACCATTCAACTCTACCTAGGGGAAAGTACCAACACAATATAATAAGGGTCTGGAGAAAGATAGGCAAGTCTTGAACCCAGGGGAGTCATTTTCACTATTCTTAGCAAAGAATAGTGAAATGACAGTTATGAAAAATCTCAGCCTGCCAAGATAGGCAAGACCTTAAAGATGCATATGCTGCAGGACAAAAGTTTGACTCATCCTACCAGTCAATAAATTCTGTCCAGGGAAGGAATATAGGAATGATAAAACAAAGTGGATAATAGAAATGACAAGGTACAATTACTATTTTGAATTTGTGACCTGTTAAAGATGTAGCAGCATGGTCTACTCTAAGGATTATGCCTCATTGGCTTCTTTCCTCCTCCCTCCTCATGTGAGCTATGCTGTTGAAGCTTATATTATTAGTAAGAATCTTAGTAAGGAATCTTGGCTTTCACAAGATTTTCCTCCATGTTGAAAATGAAAGCTGTCACATCTATGTCAAGTCAAGGAGAAATGTACCACATTTTGCTGGCTTTTCTCCATTCCTAGTTCCCTATCCATCATCTCTCTACCTTACTTGAATTCTTCCAGTGCTGTGAAACACTGTTCCCAGAGATTAGAAGTACTTCTGTGATACCACTTTGTTTCTGTTTAAATCAATGGTAAAGGCAGTATCAATCAGATGGGCAGAGCCAGCCCATGCTCCTCTCTGCTTTGGAGCTGTATCACTGGCCATGGCTGGTTATCTCTTCAATGACTCTAGTTGATTCTGTGTATGCTGACCTGTATCAGCGCCTGTCTAGTTTCTCTTGTTTTTTAGGGTAAAAGATTGTATAAGCTTCCCATAGCAACTCTAGAAAACTCTATTGAACATTCTGGCTCCTTACTTTTGTAAACATCTCCTTTATTCTTGCTTATTTCTTTGAATCAATTCAGTCAGCTAAGAACCCCCTTCATCATTTGTGCATTCAAAGCACCTCAGATGCATCTTCAGTCTTTATACTCATTTGTATATGTAATGATGAACTATTCATTGAAAACTCTAACCCTTCAATCTTTTCTTCTTTAAAGCTGGCAATAGATTAAAATCTCAACTTGAATTGAAAACTCCTTTGAGCTTTGGTTTATCTCCATAATTATATATTTGTTTTTGTCCCTGTGAGTATAAGGTTATTTTCTAAGATAATATTATGATTGTTGAAAGAACAGGAAACAGTATCTGCTGACATCTGATATATTATTCATATTCTGACTCAATCTTTCATCTTCCTACAAAAATATGGCCAAACCAAAGTAACCCAAGTTTAAGTAATAATTTGTTACCTGAAAATTCATTGAGTTACTTGAGCCAGTTACTTTCTTAGGGTTTTCTTCACAGCCAGTAGTAGAAAAAGAACAAGAGCTTCTACCCATGAGACCTTAACAATCACATTGAACAACCCAAAACACATGAAACAATTAGTTGATAGTTCAAAATAGTGTAGGAAAGCATTTGTAATGGGGTGATACAGGCTTTTAGAGCAGTGGATGCTCAGAGATGAGGGAAATCAATAAAACACAGAATTTCCAGAAAGGCACTAACTTGAGGGGCATTTGATTTATATTTTGTTCTAGAAAATTTTAAGGCTTTATTTATCCTTTGACTGTAGCAGTCTCTATAAAAATATATGCCATTAATAAGATGAGGCAGACAATGACACACAGACTTGTCTACCTGCTGACCATTTCCAATAATGCACAGTGTTCATATGATTTGCACTTGGTGAGCTTCATATTGGCTCATGTAATCTACAGGATCTGCAATCACTGAGAGCTGCTGGATAAGCAGTTGGGATGCTTCCTCCTTTGTGCTGGTGTGTATGATAAGAGCATGGTGACAACATTTCTCTGCAATTCTCCTAGGAAACTTTCAATGTAATTTTATTACATCCAAATCTTGGCATGATATTTATTTAAACATTTTAAAGACTATGTGGAAAAGCTTAATAATGCAAACAACAAGAAGAATTAACCAATCTTTTTATGAATTAACTCAACAGGAATCTGGTTTCTGTTATTGAATACCCTCAGACTGACAAACTCAGAATATTTTGTCAACCTTTTTATGTAATGAACTTTGAAGATATTCCCTGATAATGTAATCATACTTATGATCACATTGGTGCAGTTAGATACTAAATATTATAAGAAAAATTTAAAAGATTCATAGGATGTCATGATCTGAAGGTATAAAGTCATCCCATTCTGCATCATGTGAGCAGTTTAAGAGATAAAGACAGTGGAAAGTGGATAATATCTGGATTTTTTGCATGGAAAAGAAGGGCTCAGAAAAAGATATTTCTCCCATCATGTAAAAACACAGTACGAAGTTGTCCTCTATGAATCAGAAAGTTCTTACCACATACAGAGCTCTTGTCACCCTGATTTTGAACTGCTAACCTTCCAAACATGTGAGTACATAATTTCTACTGTTTATAAATGACATACCCTTAGGCATTCTCTTATTATATAGTTCAAACAACCAATGCTCTGTATTTCTAAACAATAAAGCATCGAAATGCAACTTTCTTTTTTTAATCCTCCATTAGAAAGTATGGGCATTTAAGAAAGAGTTTCATATATGTATAACCATATCAACTAACCTTAATTAAGAAACTATTCTGAGTTCTGGTTTTATTTGGCTTCTGTTTCAACAAGGAAAATTATGGGATGACTTTCTTTCTTTTTAATAGCATTACACTTTGATGATTCTAAGCTTTAGCATTTACTATGTAATTGTGAATTTAAAAGTGACCGCTAAAACCAATGGGTAAATTTTTAAGCGAAAGTCCTGAGGAGTATGTTAGATAAGGAGAAGTCACAATAACCAAGCATCATCTCTACCAGCTGCATAGCACACTCACTGTACACAGAAAGAGGACAAGAAGGCCTGTGCTGTAATCCAACATTCTATTCTACCTGATGTAATGAGACTATGTTCTGGTACATTGCATACATTTGTCCCTCCTACTGGTTTAATAAAAAGTTGATTGGCCAGAAGGCAGACAGGAAGTGTGGGCGGGGCTGCCAAACTAAGAAAACTCTGGGAATAGGAAGAACAGTGCAGAGACACGAGGAGCGATGCCAGCAGAGATGTCAGTAGATGCAGAGGAAAGAAGACAACCGTGTTGCTCTGAGAAAAGGTACCAAGCCACATAACTAAACAGATTAATGGAAATATATTGAGTTAAAGTGGAAGAGATAGCTATTAACATGTCTGAGCTATAGGTCAAACAGCATAAAAATAATATGAGCCTTTGTGTGATTATTTGGGGCAAGTAGCAGGTCTGAGAGTGGGTCTGAACTTTTGGGTTAGGCCTGGAAGTCCAGGCCAGAAACTACTTACTACACCCTGAAATGCAACTAGTTGTACAGTTATTGAGACAGGGAGAAGATGTCATTACAGCTGTCATCAAGCAATCCTTAGCTAAGAATGCTTTAGGACCCATAAAGATGCAATAAGGTTCTGTGAAGCAGGTTGGCTCTTTTGAGTTTCAATTGTTTCAAACTGTCCTATGTCTGAGAAAAGACATTTTAATCAAGCTTTGAAAGTATCTGGGGGTGGAGGAATATATTCTGGAATGTAAAAATACAGCCTTCCTTTGAAGATTGTCATAGGATATGTTAAAAAACTAAAGTCATAAAGGGAAAGATCATTGTGATGACTGTTTGGCTGTATTTTGATTTCAGAGCTAAAATATGCTACCAGATTGGCTGTGCATACTATGCATATATTCACACAGGAAGAGATTAAAATGGTAACAGTTCCACATACTCTATGTGCACATCCATGTATAAATGTCTGTATTTACAGGGATGACCATAAAAAGTTAGCACAATAATGCAAGATCAAGGGCAACAATCTTTTAGAAATATACTATTTTTAATATTTGAGAGCCATATATTATATTTTAATCATATTCTTCCAAAGATAGCAATATTAATGGTGACTATTCAGTTGAGCATTTCTCACGTGAAGATGAACACTGGGGAACAAAGGACAAGTCCAAGTTTCCCGAACTTCAAATGACATGCTTTGTTGGATATCACATGATTTTCTGGGAACCTGATTGCCCCAGGATCCAATTTTTCACAGTCCCTTGAAATTTTTTATAACTGCTTCATCAGTGTTCTAGATTTATTGTTGTTATTTATTTCTTTTGGACAAATAAATATAATAAAATGTTCTTGTTTTATTTTTTTATTTCTTCAGCCAACCTCTTGCTACTTAGCTACCATTTATGGCATTGCACTATTTTCGAGTGGTGCTTAGAGACTGAGCAATAGTTATCTGTAGAGTTTTCTGTTTTCTTTTAGGTAATTTCACTGGACACATGCTCCAGTGGTCAGTGGACTTTTCTGTGAGGACATGCAGCTTTCCCAGTGATACTGACCCCTCTCATTCTACTAATCATTATTGTTGGCTTGCCCTAAACTCTTATTTGAAGGAACTACAGTGAATTTATACAACTACAGCTCTTTTACTCTCTTTATTCCTTTCAAATGGGATCATGTTAAAAAAATCTTTTGTCCACCACGATGGAGCTTTCTGTTACACTGGCATCTACTAATTGCTCATTTGTTTGTATTTACATATTCCTTAAATACTTCAAATTAGTCCCTTTTATAAGGAAACAGTTCTCTATATCATGAAACCATTTCTCATTTAACTGTGAACAGATTCGTGACCTTTATTTCCAAAGCTTCACTATGCTGTTTCTAAATATGATTGAGATTATTGAGAACTGGCATGTGTATCTTCGGCACCAATTTATAGATAATAACCACATTCCAGAAGCTGTTGATTTACAGAATAGCACCAATCCAAATGTTCTGTAATGGTCTCTAAATCAAGATAATATATTTAGATGGTTATAAAAAAATAGAGTGCAGTGGATTTGCCTTTGGTCCCAAGTTACATTTTGCTGAGTTTTCTAACTAAGAACTAGGAGGTTGGGAGACCCATCACTGAAATAGATAAGCTGTTTTCACTTTGGTCCAGCTGAGATAAGCATCTTCTGTGAGTGCTAGATGTTTTCCACTCCTCTCTATGTTTCCAGCTGAGACACAAGCTCCAGTCCCTGTCCTTTTCTGAACTTTATCTAACTGAGAAGAACATTCTGAGTTGGGCAGTCTTTTAGTTGTTTTTTTTTTTTGTGATAAACATAAACAAAGAAAATTAGAGGTGTTGTAAAATATTTGTACACTATTAAGATGTATTTCTGTGACTGGTATAATAAAAAGCTGAACAGACAATAGGTAGGCAGGAGAGAGAGGAGGGACTTCTGGCAAGGAAGAGAGAATGATGGGAAAAGGAAGATGGAGTCTCCAGCCAGACTTGGAGACAGCAGGATGGGCAGTCTGGAGAGAAGAGTTAATGAGACATGCAACATAGATAAAAATTATGGGTTAGTTTAAGTTATAAGAACTATTTAGGAACAAGCCAAGTTAAGATTAAGCTTCCATAATTAATAAATAATAAATCCTTGTGTCATTATTTGTGAGCTATCAGCACAAAGAAAAAAATCTGACTGCATAGAGGATGAAATAATTATTTTGCTTACACCTTCAGATCACAGTTCATCATTGAGAGAAATTAGAGCAGGGACTCAATCAGGAACCTGGGGCCAAACCATGGAAGAATTCTGCTTGTTGCCTTGCTCACTGTTTATGTTTTACCAGCCTTCTTCTGCAGCCCAAGACCCACTGCCTAGGGGTGGTGCCATCACCTTTAAGCTTGGCATTGCTGAATTCACCACCTGTCAAGGTCCTGCAGATGTGCCCACAGGCCAATACACCTTGATATTTGCTCAAGGCTTGCTATTCAAGGCTTTCATCTTAGATGACGCTAGGCTCTGTTCCTTATACATTTGCCTCTCTGATCTAGGCTCAAATTTGTTGGGAAAAGACTTAGTTCCTATGGAATACTGTTCTCAGATACACAATACATTCAGCTGCAGGATGAGGAGCTGCTAATTGAAGAAGTCTGTTCCAGTCCCCTGTCACCAGTTGGCAGACAGAACAGTCTGGGAAGAAGCTGATCAGGCATTCATTTATCTCAATATTAACAGGGTATGTGTAGACAGAGGTAACAAAGAGACTAGAGGGCAGCTGATGCCGAAGTGGAGGCAATACTGATGTCCTGAGCATCAAGGACATTCTTGCATAGAGGCTTGGCATTTTTATTTCTCTCTCCAAAGTTTAATTAGTCACTAATTAATAACAACTATCTTTTATAATGGAAACATTTGGTTAATGCTGTAATTATTTTTAAAAATCATGTTCTCATCTCAACCAGATTCCAAATACTAAGGTATCAATGTCAGAAACTGCAGTCAAGCACAGCCTGTCCCCAAATCCCAGCCTCTGAAACACGATGGCTCATTAATAACTTAAAAAGGATGATGACACTGATACTATTTATAGGGCCCTGCCAGGCAGGTCTGGCAGCATTAAAGAAATTAACATGGAGAAATTGTCAACTGAAAAACATTAGTGTTTATCAACAGATCAATCAAACTTCAACAACTGTAAACTGTGCTTGTAGCGAAGTGGAACACATTGACAATGACAGCCCTTTTGCCCACTGCGTGGAGAAACTCTGAATTCCCATGTTTTCTGTTTTCCCCCACTGTTCAGACTATCACCTTGACACTGTGGCCACAATGCTGCTGTCTTTTATGGCAGTGTCCAGGGACTCTGCCCCACATACAGGGCAAGCTAAAAGGGCTGTACTGGCCCCAGTTGTAGGATAAGTGGCTCTGACTGGCAGTTTGCAAAGTCTCCAGCTGACTGAAATAAACATGAAGGTTAGTGGCTCCAGAATCTAAATTCTAGCTTCTTTATGAAAGAAGACTCCAAGTTAAGGAGTTTTTCTTGGTTTGCTCATCCTTTCAAAGCAGTGCTTGCTTCTCATTGTTGTATATTTAGAGATAGTTCTATTTTCATTTCTGGGCTACATCAGGGATGATGACATCAGCTTTAGAACCTGAAAAAAGCTGGAGCATTCTGATAGGCTGCTGGTGATGTCATCCCTATGCCTGTAAGGCCCAGGAAAAGCACCAGGGACCGACTGTTTTCCTGATTTTCTTTCCTTTCCTTCCCTCTCTGTTTTGTCTCTTTCTTTACATATGGATATAAATACATGTACATATTAATCTAGCATCAGACTTTCATATTGACATGCACCTGCAGCTTTATGTCCTAGTAGTAATACTATCAGTAGAGGTTATTGGTGACCAGTCCACACAGTCCAGCCTTGCTTGACTAGACAGGCTGGCTTCACAAGGAGAGAATTCTTGCTGCAGCATGCCAAACACTATGCTCTATGATTTCTTGTCTTTAGAGAAAATCCATAGCAACTTCATGCACAAGCTTCCTCTCCATAAGATGACCATTAATTGCCATACTTTGATGCTGACACAATCACAAGGAGAGGGAGGTAGTGAGGACATCAACAGCAAAACCCACAGGACACAAAGCAAGCCCCTGGCTTCGAATAACCACATCCCTCACTCTTCTACTAGGCTCCAGATGGGCCCCATCACAGCACCGCACCCTTAGTATCTAATACTACAGGACATGACAGTTTTCCTGGATTTGGATTAAAATAATTGAAGGTTTGGAGAACAGAGGATATGCCCTACGTCCTTAAATGGGTATTTGAGGACTAAACAAATTTAAGAAATACACGCACACACACACACACAAACACAAACCTAGCAGCTTTAGTTTTGGCACTGGGTAAAACCCTCAAGTTTCAATCCAAGTTTCTCATTTATAAAGCACAGTATTAAACTTATCCTATGTACAGAGTTACAATAAGTGAGTCCAGCTGACTTCAACCTGCTTCCTGTGGCCATGTTCTGTACTTTCTGATAGATAAAGATAACCATGGATGGTAAAGGAGAAATAAAACAAAAAGACATCTGTGAACTGCTAAATAATTTCCAAGGTAGGCCAATAATGTATAGCACATTCTTAAATACAGGCACATATATCCTGGATGCTAACATTTACCAAACAATAGATTCATACAAATATTAAAATTAAAAACCAAACTCTGAAATTAAAGGAAAAATTAAAATTACATGTCTCTCCTTGATACAACATTGTTTAGAACAAATTATCCCTACCAGAAAGGCATGAAGGTAAGGAGGTCCAAGGGAGGAAGATCAAGGCTATAGACAGTGTTTGTCAGACAATATTCAAAACTTATTAAAATGACAAAATAAATGCAAGCATAAACTTTGGTATCAAGACACTTAGCCTAATATTAACTTTTAAATAAAATTGAAGGAAACAATTGTTGACAACTTAAGGTTAGTTGAAGAAAAGAGTAGTAGAGACATCAAAAGGCGGGGTAGGGGTCAACTGCCAAATTCAATGCTCACATGATTCTTCCGTGGGAATTTGTAAGGAAGATGATTCTGGACAGAAGGTGTGCACTGTGTCCTTGACCACAGGTGATGAGACTAAAATGTCAGACTCAGAAGAAGATGCAAGGAAAGAAAGTGGAAAAAAGATCTTTAAGAGTTAGGAGATAGGAATAGAGGTATGACAGGGATGAAAAGTTGACTACATGGGCGATCATGTCCAGAGATTTTGCTGATATCTTTTGCCCTGGACATGAGAAAGAGGAGAGATGATTTGAGCTCTTTGTATGATACCCTGCTTTATAAACCGTGCTACAGTTCTCCTAGAGGACATACTTTGAACACTATGTTTTTTGATTTATCTGATAACTATAAGTTATTGTTTGAGTACTATTTCTTCAGAATCAAAGTTATTTCTCTATGTATTTAAAATGGAGTGATACATGACTTGATGTGAAAAAGTTGTTCAGATTTGCTAACTGTGCAATATGTATGTATTGCTTTATCCTCCTAGTCAACTGGGTCAGAAACTCCATAATCACTAACTTATGTCACATTTATACCTATTATTTCTTAATTTAGCTTATTTTTATGAAGCTGACTATTTCTAATACAATCTTACCTCTCTCAGTAATGTAGCATGGAACAGTCACATGTGGTCTCCTAGCACATGCTTGGTGTCCACTGAGTCCAATAGACAGTTCAGTTCCTTTTATCCTGTTTCCCCTTTGATTTTTTTTATTTATGTTGAAATTTTCACTGTTTGAATCACATCTACTATGTATCCTTAATGTCTTCTTATTTTGATTTTTTATGTCCTGCTCTTATAATTTATTTTTATCTAATGAAACCAATCAGATATTTAGAAAGTTTGATGTGTGCATAAAATCATGTAATAGCACCCCACATGGAGCCATACATGTCAAAACTCAGACACAGTCCAAATCCTAAGAGAAAACATGGCCACCAAATATGTATGATCAGCAAGATAAAGACTATTTGAATCAAATTTTCTTGCCAGATTGGTAATGTGATTTTGAACCAATGATTCATTTCAGAATTGAGTAAGCGATATTTGCTCCAAAACAGCTGTGAGGTTTTGAATGAGCTATCACCCATCAGTTTCAGGTGCTTAAATACCTGGTCCCCTGTTCCTGACTATTTGGAAAAAATTAGGAAGTGTGTTTTCACTGGAGGAAGTGTCTTCAAGTAATTGTTACTGTCTCCATACAAGCAGAATATCTTTAGCCTGACAAAGAATGGGGAGTTTGTGTTTTAAGAACCCACAAATGACAAAAGCTATTTAATTTTACAGAGCTTTGTGTGTGGACAGCAGGGAGTCATAACTAGTTTATTAAGTGAATTTACCCTTGTCAAAGTCTGTCTGTGAAAGTAGCCACTTCCCTTAAGATAAAAACATATTTGTTCCTTTAAGAAAATTTTTTATTCAATACACATTTGTATAGGGACTAACATGTGACAAGCACCACTTGATACATAAAATAGACATGTTCTCCCCTTCATGAATGATATTAAGAAAAAAAAGGTTCTAGAGATAATGGACAGGGAGGAAGCTTATCATGCATAGTGCTCAGAGAAGTCTCTGAGCAGAGCTGACATTTCACATTGCATGAGACAGCTATGAAGAAATCATAAATGGGAAGAAAAAATGGAATAGCATGTGCAGAAACCCCAAATTAGAAATATATGTAATATATATTAAGTTCAATGGAAGCCCAAACTACTGTAGCTAATTGATCAAGGGAGAAACAAGTAGAAGATAGATTGTCTTCAGAAATATAAGCACAGATGAGTCTATGATGGTTTGGCTGGAGTGGCTAATTATGTGAATTGGAAGAATATTGTAGACATATTAGGTAATTAAGGTAAGAGAGGTAGTGACTTATAGTATATAGTAGTAAGAACAAAGAGAGATATGCTCATTTGCAATGCACTAATACATGTACACATTAGGACATACATGTTGCAAGGTGCATGGAGCTGAGCATGACAGATGTAAGAGTCAATGCAGCAGATAGCTGATTGACAGTGGTCTTTGAGATAAGATTTGGGACTGGAACTTTGGGTAATGGAAAATTAAAACTAACATTAGGGCTATCATAATTTAAAATGACTATGAGCCATGCATATGATGATATATGGTAGTACTATAAAAATCAGAAGTGTTGAGGACAGGAAGAAAGGTCAGAGGTGGTTACAAGTGTAGAGTGTTTGTTACATAGATGACAGTAGATAGCAGAGTAGTAGATGAATTTCTCTATTCAGAAACTTTAGAACAAAATCACCCATGTGCAAGTTTGATGAAATTCTCAAATAGGAATGTTGGGATTCAAAACAGGCTAAATAAGGCAAACTTGGACTGAGAAATACTAAGACAGATTATCCAAAGTAAATAAATAAATAAATCCCCCCAAATGATAGATATCTCAAGAATCAAATCAGTCAACATGGGCATTGCCTCTGTCTAGTAATACAGAGTTACAGAGTTGCTGAGGCCAAGAGTATACATCCCTACAATGATGAGAGTCCCAAAGGGTTAATATAATTTAGTGTTATCTAAGTGTTAACGACACATTGAAAACATTTCTCAAACATATGTGGTTATTTATATTTGGCTACATAATACCCGCATGTTGGATGTGCTGGATAATTTTGTGACAAAACAATCTCTCTCTCTCTTTTTCTTTTTGTTTTAAATTGAAGTTTTCTTTCATTCCTACTTAATGGCTTCCTTATTTGTCTAAAGATATACTCAAACACAGGCTTGGGTCAACATACTCAGCAAACAATCAAACAGAAATCACTCCATGAAGAGGAACCAAACCTCCTGTTCCTGCTAGTGAAAGAATGATTGCATTTATTTATTTTATTTTTACATTGTCCAACTAGTAAACATCACTGCTCAAGCTCGTTATAGAATTATCTCAAGTTCCCATAGGTGCCACTCCATTGACTCTCTGTGTGAATCTAGCCATTTTCACAAGTGTGCAAAATTTGAAATCCTGACAAAACCTTACTCCGCACCCATCAACAATCTTGACACATTAAAAAAGAGTTTTTTTTTTTTTTTTGCCCTTGTCTATCATTCCCCATCCCAACAAAACAGCCATATCACTGGAAACTGGTATACAAGGTTCAAGTAAGTTTTGGAGTATTTGAAATACATAAATAAATAAGTGCTCCTAAGCCCTAGACCCCAATTTAATACACATACAATATGTCATTTTTCTAGACAAGAAATACAAATTCTAAAAAAAATATTCACCAAGAAAGCTATGAAAGCAATACACATTGTCTGCATAAAAGCCTACTCTTGATCAGGAAATGACTATTAATGAGAACATGCATGTTTATGGTATCAAGCCTGAAGAGACATAGGTCATAAATCTTTTTTATCTTCTTGCTAAAGCTAGAATCAAGTAAAGAAGCAAGTTCATTCATTTAAAGAATGCTTTTGATTGAAATGATTTCATTTGGTAACAAGTGATTTGTCATGTTTTTCCTTACCAGATTTGGTTTGTTTTCTGTTCTTTAGGATCTGGGTTAAATCTTTCCTAGGACCTCAGTAGGTGTTACCTTAGAGTTTCTTTTTTGATGGGGGTCAGACCAAACTTCTAAAAGAAATGTAGATGTGGGGGAGAATGGTTTGAGGGGGGGAACAACAATAAGAATTCATAAATTCTGAACAGAAAAAAAAATACAACTCTGCCTGTGAGCACCTTGCTCCTGCCTTAGATGTACCAACACTGCCCTCTCTCGCTGATTCACAGCTTCTGTTCAAACTTTGGTTTCTGGTCACAACCTTGAAAAGACAACACCTCTCCTTTCTCCCACTGTTTCCCACAAGGCATCACCTAAAGCAGACAGCAGAGTTCTTCTGCAACTCCCTTCCAAATGAGGACATTTCCTTTTGAGGCGATGCATTTCTTTGTCATGTTTCTGTGTTCTCCCTCGCTTGCTTTGTCTCCATTTGCTTCCATAGAAAACAGCCTCACAGGAGCAAATTCACTCCCACTAACAGGGTTTCTGAGCAACTGTAACACACACCATTTTGGCAAGGGAAATGTCCTCTCTTTCTTGAAAGGAGGACTACTTCCATATCCAACACTGAGGACAGGTGTTCTGTCTGCCTTCCTGTCTGCCTGCTGAAATTTAGGATTCTTAGGTAATCACCTGGACCAAATTTTCTTCTTGCCTATGTCCTCATAGCCCCCCCCACCAAAGACAAACATAGCCCCCCTCAAGACAAACAGTAGCCAGAGGTTGGCTGAGGGAAGAAAGGGAGGCTACATCCCTTCAGTTATCTCTAAATCAAAACATTTCAACACTCTGACCTCTATTTAGCTTGAAAAAACAAAATGTGCAGGAAGAATTTGTTTCTTGATCTCTGAAAATGCACAGACATTTTCAAAGCCTAGATCATTGAGTGCAGACAACAGTAGATACCCCAGTGTAAATCTCTTACTGACATATCTCATTATTTCTCTTACTACCCACCCAATTGGCAGCTTGATTAATATCTAAGGAGTCAGAATCACGGAACAATACGAGGCATTTAAGAACAAGATTCTAATTTGAGCATTAGCTGCTATACTTTTCATATGTAAGGTTGCAAACTGGTCCCAATAAGTCACTCACAGGTTGTAACCTATTATTCAGGTGCCAAAGAATGTATAGCCCCAAGAGTAAGAAAAACTTACAGTAGCTGCTACCTTCTGCATCAAATGTGACCTTCAATTTGGATGGAAAGAGGTAAAGGGAAAGCAAATTTTCTGGTGAAACAGGAAATGAGATTTCATTTCTCTTGCTTCTTTGGATTCCTCTTTCCTAACTCTGAAGACTGACTGATGCCTAGTTCTGGTGTCTTGACTGAGCTCCATAGGGGGAAAGGGCCCCTTTGTTATATATCAGGTAAACTCCACTCAATATAAAAAGGTTTGTATCCATAGTTGGGTCATTGTTGCCCTTTCTTATTTGTAAGCCAAGACAGTCAAGACCTAGAAGATTCTGCTTCCATGGCAAAGGTAGACTGCATTTGCTGATTTGTTGAGTATAGTGCAAAAGAAGGAATGTGGAAAGTTAGAGACAGGACTGTCCATGCCCCCTTGGAGTGGGAGGGAGAATTAGGAGATTTCATTTTATTTGCCTGAGAGGAGCAGTTGTGTTTTGGCTCCATAGCAACTAGCTAAGAACTGAGATGCAAAGGCAGCATCACTAGCTGGAAGGCAGGGGACTATGGAGGAGCTCGAGGAGGCAAAGGCAGACCAGCCTTGACTAAGGCAGACCAACCTTGATAGTTTTGAGAAGGAGGCTTCTGGTATGGTGGTTTACTCCAGGGTGCCCTTTGCCCTGCCTGTCACTCATGGCCTTCAAGATTGCATATATTTTACCCTCTTTCCTCACTTACTGAAGAAACCACTCTAATTAGCCATATAACTGGAACATTTTGCTCTGTCATTTTTGAGATATACCTGCACACCTCCTAGGATTTTAGAAATGGTAAGGAAAGGATAAAACAACTCTTCCGATTGCTTACTTCATTGTCTTGCCTCACTCCAGAGTCTAGACCATAGAGCTAAAATTGGCTGACTTATGGATGAATAGACATTGTCATCTTTTGTGCTCATTGTAAAGGATCAATTCCCGAGCTTGAAGTCATCAAGTGTTTATTCAAATCCTAGGGTTGTATTGTAAGCCATCTGGGTGACCTTGGCCTAGTCACTTAACCTCTCTGATTCCAGTTTCCTGTGCTATAAAATGGAGGATATAATTCCTGCCTTGCCCACTGCACCACATTGTCAAAAGGATCAAATGAAAGCCTGTGTGTATAGGTCTCTGACTACAGAGTATTATTACACAGCAGCAAGGTATGGTCATGAAGCTCAGTCCTGGTGGGCCTCTGAGGTTTCTGAACCATGTGTGCACATGCTGAGTTTGGTCTATCATTACTTCTAAATATGGCTGCTCTATTGGCTTCTGAAGTTTCCACAGGAAATATTGCCTGTATATTTGCTTCAAGCCTCTGCTCTATGTCCTCAAATAATCGGCCATTAAGTGTTATACTCCAATCCAGTAGAATCAGCGCTTCTGACCTTGTACCCACGACCTACAGAAGTCCTATTGTATCTCAGAGATAAGCGCACCAAACTGCGATGTGCTTAAAAGATATATTTAGTGTGCAGGCATTTCATTTGTCACCGAGCAATTTTACAGTGTCTGATATAAGCTGGAGATTTTATGATCTATAATCAAAGGCTTCTGCAGATACCTCTCCTTAATTTGGATGTGTGACAGTATTAAAAAATGGGACTTTCATCTTTGGATCCATTTCGCTCAGTGGGATGAAAGCAATGTGAGCTTTTAAGTGCAAGTCACTTAAAATTTTTAGACTGTCCTTAGTAACACAAGAACCCTTGACACAGACTTGTACTATTGACAAGGAAAATCTTACTGTTTTTTACCCCTTTTGATCACTTTGGGGTCTACTTGCAGGGGACTGTTGTTACTTCTTAGACTCAATACCCTATCAGTCTCACAGGCAAAGGTTGAAAGGAGCTTTTCTTCTTGTAATTGTGCAAGAGTCTCTGGGTTTGAAGTGGCCATAGCATGGTGGAGATGGACTCTCAGGATGTCAGAGCTCATCAAGAATATTCAGTATGACTTTTTTCAAACCTCATTTTATTTATGCAAACCTAAGTCTCAAGTAAGTCAAGGGTTATATCATAAGTCATACTTCCATGATTGGCCAAATATATATCAACATGAATAGCTCATAAAAATTCTGGAATTCAAGAGAAACCCTGCCTATTATGAGTAATGTGTCTGTAATAGCATATTTTCAAATATTTCTATAGGTAATTTTAGCCAAGAAATCTCACTATATGATATTCATTGCCTTTTTTAACCTATTGGACATGCCATAAAATAACAGTGCTGTTTCACAAAAATGTTTACAGAAGTTAAATCTTCACCTAGACTCTGCACCATATTGACTATATAATGTGTGAGTACCTAATACATACGTGCAAATAAAGAAAATCCACCAATATTTGTTGCAAGCCCATTGTTCCTCCTCACATTCCCTTTGTCAAGCCAAAAATCTAAAACACAAGGGTGATCAATTTCACATTCCTCTACCCAGACTCTGGGAATCTGGGATTATATTTGGAGTCTCAAAAATGTCTAGAACATTCCTCTTGCTTGGTAAGTATAAATGTTCACCATGCACCTTAGCTGTGGCCTCACTCTATAGGCTTTAGTCCAAAGGTTCTCAACCCCCTTAATGCTGGGGCCCTTTTTATGACTCCTCATGTTGTGGTGACCCCCAACCATGAAGCTATAAAATTATTTTTATTGCTACTTTGTAACTGTAATTTTATACTGCTATGAATTATAATGTGCATACCTGATATGCAGATAGTCTTAGGATGCCCCTGTGAAAGGATCATCCAACCCGCTCAAGGGGTCATGACCCATAGGTTGAGAAACACTGCTCTAGTCTGTGTTCTCATGGCCTTCCATCTAAGATAGCAAAGCAGATACTCTACAGGCATCTTCCACCCACCATCTAAGAATCCAGACATTATTACACAAAAGTGTAATAATTAACAGTCTAAGAGAACAGGTACCATCTTAAGAGGATGCCATAACTTGCAGAGGTAAAAAGACACATAGAAGAATTGATTCATGAAATCTTTGAGTTGTTTTGCTAGAGACTAAAGAAAAAGGTTACCTTGTTTCAAAAGAAGTGGGAATGCTTGATATCACAGCATCTGAAACACATTATGCCTTTAATAAAGTAGAGTTAAAATGTTTTATTTTTATATGTCAGCAAATATCCTAAGAAAGATGTCAGGACGAAGAAGAGAAACAAGGGCAAGCCTGTTAATTGTCCTACATCATGGTGAAAAGCAATCATTGGTAATTTCCTGTAATACCTTACCAGAGAAGACAAGTATCTTCAGGTCTTCACATTCTGATTCCCCAAACTCGTGTCAAGCTGCAGTGTCTGTGTCACAGTGACTTTCATCAAGGTGTGTTGTTTCTGTCCTACCCCAAGCAGTGTCTTCAAGTGCTACCATCACACAGTTGTTCTATACCTGTAGAAATGGTTGTTATATCCTCTTTTATCAATATTGGGACAGTCATATTGAGGCTGGTCTAAGGAAGCCCAAGAAATTGTCTTCAGGAATAATTCTATCAAACTCACCTGGACAGTGGGATGGTTTTCTTTCGGCTTTGGTTCAAGCTTGTATCCTGAACCAGGCCATGACAAGGTTATAGTGGGCACACATCAAAAATGAGAGGGAGACTGCCTCTCCTGTAATAGGGCTCAACAGAAACCACATTAAGTTGGCATTGGGCACAGATTCTCTCACACCTGACCAATTAATAGGCAGTTTAATGAAAAACTGAATGCAATGGAAGATTGGATGAATGGCCCAAAGAGACAGTTTCTAGGTAGCCAAGTTCCTTTAGTGAAATTTGGGGAAATAGTCGGCTTAGATACTTAATCATATGAGAAATTATTTATGTGCAAGGGTGTTACTTTCTTCCTGAGAATTCTAAGGTCCAAGACGTTTCAGGAAACTGCCAGCATAAAATAATGAACAAAACTCCAAGCTGCAGTTCTAAAGTAGAACTCAGCTGGCTGCTGTAAACTGTCCTAGTGTGTATCAGGCCCCGGGTAGACCCATACAGATCTGGCTTCTCCATCTTTTCTCCCTGGCTTCTAAGAGTCTTAGCCTCAGCCCATTGTCTGGGCTCCCTAGTGAGGACAATGTGTTGTGAATCCCAGACCTTACATCTGCATCACAACCTCCATCCTGAAGAGGATAAGGAAAGCTTGCTTTCAGCATCTTTAACCAGAGTTTTAAATTTGATACTGAATAGATAACTGAAACTGGTGCTTGTTAAATGTGAAAATAAGGGCAGCAGAGATAAGCTTAGAGTCTTGCTTATTTTTAAAAGGATCCTGAATCTGTATGAGCAAAGAAGACGCAGGCTGCAAAATATAGGAAAGCTTTAATCCCCAAGTCTGCATGAGATGATCAAAATCAAAGTCTCGTCTCCTCCCTCTCTCTCTGTCTCTCTCTCTGTCTCTCTCTGTCTTGTTGTGAATTGAACCAAGAAAATTATGCATATTCTACCACAACATTCACCCTACCTCTGAAATTCAATTAGTTCTAAACTTGACATTTTAGTTCTTTTCATTTGTTAGAAAACACAGTAGTATCAAATATTGAATAAGGTCCTTCCCCCATCATGCTAACATTCCATCTTCTTTAGTGAAAGTAGCAGAAATGTAGATTAATAGATGACAGATAATAGATAGATAATAGAAAAATAAGAGATAATAACTAAATAGATGATAAAATGAAGTTAATAAAATGAGTTAATATATAATTGATAGTACATGATAATTACAGATTTATTGATTGGTCATGTATGATTTTGGTTATGGACCATGTCCAGATTAAAATCTAGGTTGAACCATACAGCATGTTGTTGAGCAGAGGGGATCTTTTTTTCTATTTGGTGCTATAATGGTCAAAGAATGCTCGACTTAGTGTAGAGTGTTATTGACCATTCAGCTCAGGATATGAGTTTCTGCAGCCTGGGCCTTTTACCAGATGAGCCATCTCGCCACACCTATATACACTGTTGATAAGAAAACAAGATGGAGTGGATAGCTTCAAACAAAGTAGCAAAACTAAAAACTGATGGCATCGTTTTTCATTAAGATCCTATTGAGAAACAATGATTTGTAAATCCATAAAAAATATTATTACATTAAAATTGCATTAGGAGCTCATTGTCAACACTATTACTCCTTTGGGGAAAAAATTCAAGAATTAGGTCTCATTAATGTCCAACAATCCTTCATGCATTTCATATTTTCTTATTCATTAGATGACTTTCTTTGGAAAAAAACATTTAAATATGAACTGGTAGTAGGACATTCTAGGTGGTAAATATAGTAACTAAAATATTGTGCACCCCGAATAGGTTGGGTAAAAACAGCAATGACACCAAAAGTGGTGAGTACTGTAATATTCAAAGGTAGAGTCGACCCCTGTCCCAGTTGACAACCACTTTCTTTACAGACTTAAACATGACAAGGAGCAGTGTACTCTCTGGCTCTCAGAAACAGGGCTCAGCATGGTTGCATACTCTGGAATACAGCTGGTTAAATAAAATATTCATTTTATCTTTCAAAACCCAGACTGTAAGTGTGCCCAATGCCCACTGGGAGGTATCAAAGAAGATAAATTATTGGGAAAAACAGAATTTGCCATCTTTTTCTTTCTGGTCTCTACGCTTTCTGAACCAAGGCTGTTTTTCCCTTTTTCCCCATTTGGGAGCATTTTAAGAAGATAAATACAGATTTACCATTTTAACTCAAATAGATGTTTTCAAAATAAGTTGTGGCACTCGCTGCCAGGCATAGGCACCCTACTCTCATGAGTAGCATCTGCCAAACCCTCTGTCCTCTTGGGCACCTTGACATTCTAATTGCCAAAAAGCAGGAGGAGAAGCCTCATATCAAGTTTGTGACACCCAAGGGATTGGAATGCAAAGAATATGCAGGTGAACAGTAACATTTTTCAAAAAGGAAACCTAATTTCCTGGCACAATGATAAGTAAATGCATTTCACTACTCATAATTCTCTCTCCACATTAGTAGCTGATAATATCACAGCCCCATATAGAAATGTTGCCGCATGAGACCTCAAAATGGGTCTGGTGGTGGTACCCAGGGAACAGTCTTGAAAACAGACTGTGATATTAAGCAGGTAGCTTTACAGCATGTGTCCTGTAGAATTTACTGCAGGACACCAACAAGCACCATTTACAAGGTTGAGGATTGGGCTTCAACCTCTGAATCTGTGTGTGTGTGTGTGTGTGTGTGTATGTGTGTATGTGTGTGTGTGTGTGTGTGTGTGTGTGTGTGTGTAGTGGGTGCACTTTGACAACTGTTTTTTTAATTTAATAAATGAATGCTGTATTCACATATTTTTAATTCTACTTTCTCCACATCCAACTCCTGCTAGGTCCCCTTCTCATCCTCTATATTTTCTCTCTTTTGAAAAATTTATTATTAAATACATACATATAAATGAAAGTTTGCTGAGTTTATTTGGTGTTGCTTCTGTGTTTTGGGGTTTAGAGTTAACTACTTAATTGGTGTGAGGGGTATATGTATGTAGTATGTGTGTGTGATGTGTATATATATGTGTTTGATATGGCATAAGTATGTTTGTATGTTTTGTACATGCTCATATGTGTCTATGTGGGTGTCTATGCATGTTTATAAATCTTGCCTCTTTACAATAGTCTGTCTATTATGGTTTAATAGCATATATGTTTACATGCTGTGTGTGTATACATGTGCATATAAATATGTAAGTTCTATCTAACAGTGGTACCTTTAAATGACAGATATACATGTACAGTATATCCATTTATGTGTGCCTGTGTATTTATATGTGTGCACACATGTCTAATTTCTCTTTTTCTAGCCACGATGTTCCTATAATGATTTAATAACACGTTTGCAATTAAGTACCTGACTCTCTCTTCATAGTGTATATGCATGGTATGTGGTATGCATATGTATATGCTGTGTTGGTACATGTTTGCCCCATCTCTCTAACAGTGAATCTTCAATAATAATCTAATGATGTAAATTTGTACATTTGTGTGTAGTGAGGTGTGCACTCATGCACATATATAAATCCTGTCTTCATAGCAATGGTTCTTCTGTAGGGATTTAATGATATACTGGTGGTCAGACATCTGCCTCTCTCTCTTCAAGGCATGAATAAAGCAAGCAAGCATCTGTGATATTCAGACATATAAATCTCAATGCCACGATGGGCATTTGGGATCCCATTGCTCAGAAAGCACCATTTATACTCTCACATGTTTTATTTATCTGCCTGAGTGCTTCATTGCACTTTTCTTCTATTCCCTTTACTTTTGAGGGCACTGACCCATCTCTTTCTTAAGAGCATAAAGAATGAGAATAGAGATTAAAAAATAATAATAATTCAACATTAGGTGCTTCACTTTCTCTCCATCTTCAGTGAAATTTTAATGGCATTTTAAAACCTGACTGGATCCCTTCTGTCAGGAAAGGTATTGGTAACTTACCCTTTTATTTCCCCATCCACTACAAATTCTTTTTTCTAAGAAAGGATTAGCTAAGATAGGGCAAAACCATTTCATTGTACTTCAAAAACAAAACTTGGAGAAGGATATGAAAAAAACCAACCTCCACTTTGCTTAGTTTTATGGGTCCTTAGCAGATTCCTGCCAGATCCATGGGGCACTTTACCCTTCTCTGTTCCTGAAACCCTCAGGGAACCACAGAATCCTCCAAACCTATCTGCCTCATTATGTCTCAACATCCCTGCCTTCTCTCAGTTCTTTTCAGCCTCTCTAATGCTGTGGCCTTTTAATATGTTCCTTCATGCTATGGTGACCTGGACCAGAAAATTATTTCATTGCTACTTCATGACTGTAAATTTGCTACTGTTATGAATTGTAATGTAAATATATTATGTGTAGAATATCTGACATGTGATACCCATGTGGATCATGACCCACAGGTTAAGAACTATTGTGCAGATAGATATTTTAATTGTTCTATGTTCAGAATACTTGGCAAGCTGCCCCTGTGCAACTGTCCACACACACACACTGAGACCTCAAAGATCTATATATATATATATCTCAGCATTGCTTTCCCATCAGAGTCCTTTACTCTGTTTATACTCTCTGTCCCCAAGTCAAGCCCTTTATCCATCTGAGCTTCAGTTTTTTTATGTGTAAAATGTCAAAACAAAAACAAAAAAGGAGCTGTCATATGTTCCTTTGAGAAAGATGTTGCCATAGAGATTCAGGACATATTAACATACATGACATTCAGCAGACTCTCATGGAGCTAATAATTTTTGTTCCTTCCCAGCTCCTCATTGCAGTCTCACCATGACAAGTGCATGGATCCATACAAACTGGAGAATTCTTTGGGCTTAATGGGGAAACTCAACTATTTCTTACATGTGAGTAATGATGCCTCCGGAAACAGGACTGAAGTGGACAATCCTTTCTGTTTTCCTTCTCTACTTGTCTATTATAGACGAAGCTGGTATTGGAGAGTCTGTCAGAGGGCAGGGAAAAACGTTTTCCCCTCCTTCTTCAATACTACCCATTAAAGGCCATCCATACTCAGAAGGTACTCTGTAATGAAGCGATCTAGTGACTGTTGCAAACATAAAAAAATAGGGATTAAAATCTTCTTTATCTCCCGTCCTAAGTCTTTGACATCCAGCCACTGAAGAATGGTCTTTACTCTGACTCTGTGGGCAGTTTCATCTGCTGTGTATCTCTGACTTATGAATTCACAGCTAGTGTTACTGAGAGAGCACAGAGAACCATGGGATTAGCTGAGACTAGGCTAAAAGGTGCATACCCCAAGGATGGTTTTGCAGATATAAATGTGCAAATGCATTTCTCTGTTTATGGTAGGTTGCAGCTATACTCTCTGAAAGACTTCTTCACAAGTTTATCTTTTTTTTTTTGAGAAAGGGTTTCCCAGAATATCTGTCTGCTTACTAAATACTACCACCCCTCTGGGAGTGAGTCCCTAGTCCACAGAAGGGAGTAACATGACAATGACCTAAAAAGTCATAATAACTGAGGCATTAGGCGTTGTGTTGCACTGGGAAGAGAGAGAAGGTTGCATTAGATTGCATGACATGGCACTAGGGGGGAAAGTTGTCCTAGGTAGCAAATGCAGTCCATTTGGGATACCAGCCTGCCCTGTAGCTACCTCCCTTCACTACCCATGGGGTATCCCATGCAATACCTACCTCTTCTTGGTAGACCTCATACTAACAGCCTCCTTAGCACTAATTCAGATGTGAAAACAAGCTGCTTTTGCCCCGAATCATCAAAGAACAGAAGGAGGCACAATGAATCCCAGAGAGAGGAATTAATAAGTATGTTTGGAAATGATGATACCAGAGAGCTTCAGCCCACACAGCAGAGTTGAAGTCAGACAGCTCCAGATGGCAAAAGCTTCAGAGATGTCTGCAAGACCTGCAGTATCTGAAAGGAAAGAAGAGAAAAGAGAAGACAGGGACAGAAGTGGTCAGAGGAGATTCCAGGGATAGGCATCCATGTGGATTTTGCAATGGCCACAAGAGAATAAGAAAGATGATATGTTACTGGTTCAAGAGTTTGTGTGATATAAAGAGGTTGTCAAGATGTTTACTTTAACCTATTTTCCTTTGGTTCCTCATTTTAAAACCCTTTTTCTTTCTCTAAAAGAATATTTTTAATTATGTGTATTGTGTCTGGTGTGTGTGTGTGTGTGTGTGTGTGTGTGTGAGTGTATGTGTGTGTGTGTGAGTGTATGTGTGTGTGTGTATACCAGAAGAGTTGAATCTTTTAAAGTTGGAGTTACAGGTGGTTATTAGCCACCTGGTGTGTATGCTGGGAATTGAACTCTGGTCTTCTGGAAGAGCAGTGCATGCTCTTAAATCACTGAGCCATCTCTTTAGTCTCCCAAAGTTCTATTTTATACAGGACCAAAACTTTGCAGACAAAATCACTTTTCAGACTCTAGCATGCATCAGAAATCTCAGTGGCCTATGTGATAAGGGAAGGGCAGGGTCAACCAGACTCAGCCTTCATACATTTTTAACTATTCAGTATAAACCTACATTTAAATGTCATCTGCAGCAAAGCCAAGAATGAAGTTATAAGCCTGTGCACAGCCATCTAAGTCCACAGGAAACACACACACACACACAAACACATAGAGGCACTCACACACCCCAGCACTGAGAATATACACACACAGAAGCATTAAGAACACACACCCCATATAGCAGAGAGAGAGAGAGAGAAAGAGAGAGAGAGAGAGAGAGAGAGAGAGAGAGAGAGAGCACTTAACAGACTGAGAATACATAGACCAGTTTGAAAATCAGGTGTCAGGATCCATTAAGGAAGGAGTGCCCATGGCTTCTGTCTACAGCATGCTTTAATTAAAGATAGCAGTGCAATCTACAACATATCTGGAAATTATTAGAAACTTGTTTTTCCAGAGGCAAAAAAGGATCAATACCTTTTTGTCTCAGGGGCATAAAGCATCCCAGGTTACTTTGTCCCTGATTGTTCCAGCAAGCCACAGTCAGAAGCAAACACCACAGTGACAAGGGTGAAATCATATTTTGAGAGTAAACGAGGATGTGCTGAAATTAGCTCAATTGTTTACTTGGTTTGAGACATCAGTCAAAAGACCTTGGCTTCAGGGATACAGACAAAGAAACAGGCAAACGATTCCAGAGGGAGGGCTCCATTCCTTTTCTCTGTCTCTGTCCCTTTCTCTCTGGACCTTGCAGCACTGGACTGAGGGCTCTCTGTATATGGGCAAGTCTGTTACCTCTGAGCTACACCACCCTACTGTCAACACCCCCACTGCATTCAGACAGCTCTGTAGATTCTGAATGTTTTTCTTTCTACAAAATGGGCTTTTAAACCTTGCCACTTTTCAGGAAGTGAAAAGAAAAACACAATGTCAAGATCTTAAAAGAAAAACACTACTTCTATGCAAAAGAGTAAGGAGTCACTGGAGACTGAAGCCAAGGCCAGTTGTCTACCTGTGGTGAGCGACATTTGTTGAAGGCTTTTCCAGGGAAATGCAAGTGCTCTTGTGGCTTTTCAGCATACGAGACAGCAGTTCAGAAATGGAGAAAATAGAATCACCCTCTGATCATTATCTATAAGACATTATGTTGATAAATGGTGGTATTAATGAACTGAAATGAATTTCAATCCTTTCTCCCTGCAGTTATTTTGATAATACTGGAATCTACTAAAGTGCATGGAATTAACAATTAAAGAGGGTTAAGCAGACACTTAATACTTGTTCTATTTTGCACAATTTGGCAGTAATGCATCTGCTGTAATCAGGATTTTTATTTCTCATTGGGAAAAAAGCAGGGACAATGTTTATATTTTGGAAGCAAAGCCTCTGGGATCTGCATCCCCTCCGTGCAGTCTCAGCATGTACGTGTTTGTGACGGTGTGTGTGCCGCTTGCTTGTGTAGCTGGCCTCTCCAGTGTCTGGCTTTCTCCTTTTACAACAGCTCCACCTTTGGGTTTCTGAAAGGAACATCTTCTTCTTGCTAAGGGATGCAGAAAGCAGTGACAATCAGAAATCAGTACTCCATGCTCAATCTTTTGTTCATGGAAACTGAAAAATAAAATCAATTTCCTTGAAAGAGAAACTGGAAACAATTAGAAATGAGGGGGAGACTAGGAAGATAACAGAGGTGATAAAAGGAAGGAGGAAAGAGAAGAGAAATAAGGAATGAACTGTGCAAAAAGACACGGAAGGCTTTCATTCCCACACAAGGAAGGCACAGAGGGCCACAGGATCCTTCTTCCAGGCCACACTTCTATAAATAGAGCTGACTAGTACTTGGTACATCTGCCTTGTATTTTTCTGCTTATAAATATAGCTCCATGTTAACGAAAGGAATGTGTTCTTGGGTAAGGCTTGCAGTATGTGTCTCTACTATTCAGCAGTCTTACATGGCTTCCAGACAGAAGCTGGCTTCACTTGCAGCAAGCACAATCTTGATTAACCAGGGCAGATAAAAGAAAAGGCATACTTCCTAAATTCACTTCTCCAGGATATTCAAACACTTGGATGACGTGGGATTTATATTCTGTGAATATGCTTTATTACCATTTGTTAATAAAGAAGCTCTTTGGCATATACCAAAGTAGCTTAGAGGCAGGTGGGAAACCCAAAAGGAGATAATGGAGAAGGATAGAGTGAGAGAGAAGCTATAAGCTACCTCCCAAGAAGCAAGATGTAATAGAACACAGGCAAAGCCATGGAACACATGGAAATACACAGATTAATAGAAATGACTTGAGTTAAGTTTTAAGAGCTGGTTGGCAATGAGCCTAAGCCAAAGATTTTGAAATTAACATAAGTCTCTGAGTAATTATTTTATAAATGGTTGCAGGGCCAGAGGTGGGAAAGATTCATCTGGACTGTAGGTCAGACAGGTCAGAAATGTTCTGGCTACACTCTGGTGACCAGGGAATCAGTTAAAAAATAATCTAGGGAATTCCAGTACTCCGTGACTCAGGAGGCCACAGTGATGGAGACAGAGAAAGTCTTTGTCTAGGTAAAAGGTGAGAGTCTGCTTGCTCCATAAGACTATGGATTTTCATGACACAAGCTATAAAGATCAAATAATTAAAATTAAATGAAAATACTTTTAAATTCATTTAAAATACCACAAAACTGCTTCACGTGAAATGAGTGCACTGTCAAGTCTCAGACAATTCCAGGACCAAACAAGTCCATGCATTTGGCTTTGAGACCATAACTTCCTAGAACTTTACATCTGGTTACTATTCACCATCAAGATTTGTTGATATTGCTTCTCTGTAGATCTTATGTCCAAAAGAACATTTCACTAAGGGAATACTCAAAATCCTGCATGTTCTCTTTATTGCTCATGTGATACAATTTATATTTGTCAACTGTACAGGTCTACTTCTAAGCTCCCTCCTCTTCTCACCACCCAATACAGGATCTGTGGATTCCATCCAGGTCAGCCATTAGCCCTATAACCCCAGAGTGCTGGAAGCTATTTTTTTTGCAGGCTCTTTATCTTCATGGACACATCAGCCCTTTTGCTTGCAGAAGGCACAACTCATTCCTACAAGTATTTTAAGGATGGGACAAGTCCATTCATAAACACCTACTTTCTGTTATAACTCGCCTTATATATGTGTATACAGATCTAATATTCTCAATTCCACAGTTGGGTTATTCATTTTTTATGTGTATGACAATTAAAATAATAAATACATATTGATGATAAATACATATTATTTATATATGAAGTATTGAATAAAAATGCATCAATTGAATAACATATTGAGTGAATTGACTTTAAAATGGGTCACTTTGTGCATTTAAGTAAGGAATGCCTTTGACTAACATTTTTTTTGATAGTATGGGTTGGATGAAATTGAGCTGCAATAAAAATAGGCACTAATGGATAGTAAAACAAGTAAAGACTCCGCCAAGCCTGACTACCTAACTTCAAACTCGAGGCCCCACGTAGTTAAGGAGAACTGACTTCCACAAAGTAGTTCTTCGACCTCCTGTCTCTGTTTCTGTCCCTATTTCTCTCTCTGTATCTGATAAATTTCTCCCTTTCTCTTTCTCTTGTTCTCTCTCTCTTTCTTCCTACACACACACACACACACACACAAATCATAAGCACTTGCTACATTTTGCATATTTGATAGTTAGTGAGTGTCTAATGCAGAAACAAGTGGCTCTTTAGAGTTTTCTGGTTTTGTTTTTGCTTTTATATTTTGTGTCTTATGCCTTCTAGCCATGTCTCTATGTTTTTTATATTTGTTTTAAGTACCTGTAAATCTTACATAAGCTGAAAACAGAAGAAGAATTCTGGTTATTTTGTTGTGAATTTTCTCATATATTCTATTTCATTGGAAGCACATTGAGCTCTGAGAACTCTTATAACTCCTAAGTATCATTTAGGCCAGCAATATGTCTCCATAGAATGCCCTCTCTTTCTATGCACACCCACATTATATTATTTTTGAATTTGATTGAAGAATAATGGGTACTCCAAAATCATTGTTTGATGTACCATCTATTTAGAAGCACCCTGTGCTCTCTTCATGGTCTAAGCAAACGTTCACTCCTTAGCTACAGAACAGTGAATTACATCCACAGCAAGGTCCTTATGTTTGACTTCCTGTTCTTTTTCTCAGCATCACATTTGGTGTAGTACCACCTCCCTGGTAGTGGTAGTATGCAACTCTTTGCTTGCAAAGGGGCAGCATATATGTGTTGTAGTAAGTTTTCCCCGACCCGTTTTGGGTCCAGGAGGTTTGCGACCTGGCGCGTGTGCGGCGCCAGCAGTTTGGAACCTGGTCTGCATGCCCGCGGCTTTTGTCCCCCAAAGAAAATGAATCACACGCTTATATTAACTTTATACTGTTGGTCAATGTCTTAAGCACATTACTAGCTAGCTCTTTCATCTTAGTTCAACCCATTTCCATTAATCTTCCCATTACGTGGCCACAGCCCGTGGCTCACCTGTTTCTCCTACATGCTACTTCTTCAGGGATGGATGGCAACTGGCAAACTCCACCCTCCTTCTACCTGGTTGCCTCTGATTCTCCACCCCCTTCTACGGTGGCGTGCATGGCCGCAAACAGTTCTTTATTTACATCATACAGAAAACATTCTACCACATATATGTGTCTAAGAAATAATGGTATCCTGCCTTTAAAAATCCTCTGCTTGTGTTTAAAGGTAACTCAGACAGTGCAATATCACAGGACGCTGAGATAGTATCCAAGACAAACATTTTTGAAGTCAGAAATGAGCTGGACTCCTACTGTTCAAATTATAAATTTATCCCATGGGCCTTAAGGGATAGAAAAACAACTGTTTCTTGGTTCAGTTTTACCTCCTCCCTAAGGCTTCCTGACTTTTCAACATATGTAAATAAATATGCTATCATTATTTTTTTAATTTCAAAGTAACACAAACTAAAATGAAAACTGAAGTGAACACTGGGATACAAACTTGGACATTTTGGACATTTGGCATCTAGAGGCAAAAAAAAAAAAAAGAGAGAGAGAGACCTGAACAGAGGACACTACAGATAGACGTGCAAGCATAGAAGGGAGAATATTTGTAGGCCTCAACCATTGACAAAGAACTACAGACAACTAAGGAACATAGAGACCAGGAGAAATAGGTTTCCCTAGAGAAGAGCTCATCACAGCAAGAAAACTCTGGGAGGAGGAGGAACATAACAGAGATGCCAGGAAGAAGAAGAAGAGGAAAGAAGACAAAACTTCTCAGAGAAAAGGTACCAAGACACTTTGTCAATCATGGGTTAGTTTAGAATAAGAGTTAGCAAGTAATAGGACTGAACCATAGGTCAAATGATGTAATTAATAGAAGACTTTGTGTGACTACCGGAACTAAGCAGCTGCAGACAGTCTGAACCTTAGAGCTAAGCCAGGGCAGAGACTTCTGGATACAAATGTTCCAACTTGGGACATTTACATCCATCTATAGCCTGGGGAAGCTAAAAAGGGTTCTAGAGCACAGAAATAGGCCTAAAACAGCTTCCAATCTGTGTCTCTCTATTGGCTGTGGTACAGAGATGCCATGGCATGAGGCATGCATGGGCTTGAGCTACGAGATATCAGACTTTCAGAGTGTAGCTTCATCTGCAACCAGACCAGTTCATGAAGTCTCACATGAGTTTTCATACACACAGAGATAATTTAATGTTACTGCTCTTACAGACAAAAGGGGAAGAGAGTCAGATATGGTTTCTTGGTAGCAACATTTTCTTAGGAGGGCTTTGTTTGCTGGCAGCAAGCAGAGATGCAGCTTTCTGACTCAGCATTAGAAGCAAAAACCTTGAGACTCTTTATAGAGACCCTGCTGCCAAATACTTAAATGGGGTTCATGAGCAGTGAGTGTCCATGATCTAGTTGGTAGCAATGTGTCCCCTAAAATTCCCCAGAGTTGGAGTGGTAAATGTGCCTTCTGCCAGTACCTTTGCTAAAAAGCAAATCTCTCTATGAAGCTAGACTAAGAAGCTGGGCAGAGCCAGCCACCCACTGTAGCCAAGCCTGTAATCCTAGCCAGGTTTAGCAGATTAAAGGTGTGGTCAGAGAAAATAAAAGAAATACAGTAAAGATAGATTAAAACAAAAAAAACCTTTATTACAGTGTGTTTGAAAATATATATAAGCTTGGGAGAGAAAAAATTAAAGGAACAGAGAAAGTCATTAAAAAAGAAATAGAGTGAAAACAATAATAAGTCACATAAAGATGGAAAATATACATCCTGCTGTATTAATATAACCTATATATTTTATAAATGCCTTGACTTCCAAATTGAAGTAAAAATAAAAAAGTTACTTAGGAGAATAGGTTTTTTTTTTAATTTTCACAGAAAATGAGAGGTTGTGGATTCATTTATTCTGGGTTAAGAAAAATAAAGAGGTTTAATTGGGGAAGACCCTCTGAAAAGTCTCCAGTGGAAATGGTTAGCCCAGATGGTCTAGAATTTCAGAGAACTCTCCACTCAGACCAATATCAAGGAGACTGACTAAGATGACCAGCCTCACAGGCTACTCCTCTAAGAAACTGTCTATAATCCTAAATTTTCTATGGATCCCATTGAGATTACCTGTACCTCCAATCAGCAGGAAATAGTCTAAAGAACTATGCCCACATTCCCCCAAAATGGATTATGGATGTTTGTCTTGGTTTATAGTGTTGTTTATAAGTTGTTATAGATAATGGTGAGAAAAAACTATACAATGGCAATTAGATTAGGGGTTCTTGTTTCAAAGAGAAAAAAAGGAAAATGGTGTGGGATTATTCTCTTGTACAATGAAAATATTTGTCCTTCCTATTGGCTTAATAAAAAGATGATTGGCCAGAAGGCAGACAGGAAGTTTGGGTGGAACTACCAGACTAAGAAAACTCCGCAAGGAAGAAGAGCAGAGTAGAGATGTCAGGCAAAGGCAGAGGAAAAAAGATGAAAATGCTCTGAGAAAAGGTACTAAGCCACTTTGTTAATCATGGGTTACTTTCACAGTATGAGTTAGAAAGTAGTATGCCTGAGCCATAGGCCAAACAGCTTAATTAATTGATGACATTGTGTGATTATTTGAGACTGTAAGTCTAGCCCTCAACTTCTGACTATAATTATACACTATCATGTGGTCAGCTCCAAAATCATACAACACATTTACATATATGAATATATGTTGTGTGTATAATGATAAAGACAAAGAGGTCAGGTTAGAGAGAGGAAAAAGAATGCAGAAAATGATATAATTATATTTTAGTTTAAAAAGTTTTAAAAATTAGAATAAAAACTCATTTAATACCAAAATTTTTCACTTTATATCTGTCACACACAACATACTAGTAAATTATAACGCTTGAAACCTACATTGAATGCAGGCTCTGGATATTTGAATGTACTAGTTGTGTTTTGAGGAATGATTATTCTGCAATGAAGTAATTTTACAAGACAAAAAACTCATTCAGGAAAAGCAGGGCTTACATGTATAAAGGTTAAAAAAATAAGAAAACTGCTTCTTTAAGAGCAGTTCACTGGATTAAACTCATGTTTGCTTGACTTCTACTTTGTTCAGATAGAAATAAATATTCTCTAATCCAAGATTCAACTTTCATTTCTTTACAGGAGTTCCAAATCATGTCTTAATATAGCTCAATAAAAATAATCATTAAAAACCTATTCAACAGGTTCTGGAGAGTTGGCACTGTGGTTAGGAGCACTTACTGTCAAGAGACCAGAGTTTAATTCCCAACACCCATGTCAGAAGTTCACAGCCACCTATTACTTCTGCTCTTGGGAACAATATACCCTCTTCTGGCCACCAAGGGTCATATGGATGTTTACATACATGTACCTATACATACATTTTTAAAAGTTAGATCTATTTTATGATACAGTTATTGGGATTTTTAAAATGAGGATATAGACGTTTAATGTTTTAGACTTGGTAACATTTTTTATACTTCAGAAAGAATGTTATATACTAAGCTTATGTAATTTTTTGCTATCATTTCTCTCTTGTTTTAATCTTATATTGAAGACCAAAGAGAAAAATCCATAATAGAATATGTTTGTTATATGCCAATATAATTTTATTTAACTACTCGTGCCAAGGTTATTTTGGGGTATTTAGTTTATTTATGATTATCTATAATCATATCTATACTCTTGATAAGACTTATTATGAAACCCAATGGAGACTTTGGCCTATAGCAATAACAGAGCAACTGGTACTACCCTTATTCTTCCAAGTCTAAAATTGAATATAATCTCTAAAGCATATTATTTTCAAATGTATGACAAGAGGCAATATATGCCTATAATCTCATGAGAAGGTAAGCAGAGACCACTAACTCTGTAGTTGCTCAACGTCTTTGCTTTAACCTTTCCTAGAACATAGTATAGGGAAAATATAAACTCAGCAATGTAGTTCTGTAGTGACAAGAGTAAATAAGAATTTAAGGTTCCATGAGTGAATATAATTTGAAGTTAATTAATCAGGAGGGAATGAACACTGGGACTCTTACTATCCCAACTTAGAGTTTTTGATAAATGCCAGCCAAATCATGTGCAGCTCAGGATAAAACCTTATAAACCAGAAGTGACATTGGATGACTTCCTATGGAGCAGCTGTGACCAAAGTAATTTTTGTATCTCACACAGGACTGAAGACAATGAAGTATCATTACCATAGTGTATGAAAATAAGCAGATAGCTCGCTCAGGAGGATATTCTCCAAGTCCATCCATTTGCCTGCAAATTTTAGGATATCATTTTTTCTTTTTTCTTTTTTCTTTTTCTTTTTTTTTCAAAGAAAATAAGAGTTTATTCTGGAGACAATTTTGAGTGAATGTTGCCTGGGAAACACAGAGCTATGTTTTCTACAATACATATTCCAACACAGAAGTGTTACCATTGAGTTCTTTTTTTTTTTCTTTTTCTTGTTTGTTTGTTTATAGACCACTAGTGAGTGAGTACATCCCCTGCTTATCTCTCTGAGTTTGTGAGACTTCGCTCAGGAGCATAATCTCCAAATCCATCCATTTGCCTGTGAATTTTAGGATATCATTTTTCCTTGCTGCTGCATAGTATTCCATTGTGTAGATGTACCACAGTTTGTTAATCCATTCTTCAGTTGAGGGACATCTAGGTTGTTTCCAGGTTCTTGCTATTACAAATAATGCTGCTATGAACATAGTTGAGCTAATACCTTTGGAGTGTGAATG